>CM022297.1:213043549-213326221 GCA_011799875.1 Thinopyrum elongatum
CCCTCTCCCCCGCTGTAATCTCTACTTAAACGTGGTGCTCAACTCCATATGTTATTTCCCAATGATATTTGGCTATCCTATGATGTTTGAGTAGATCCGTTTTGTCCTGTGGGTTAATCGTGATCTTGGTTGGTATGATTGTATATTTTATTTATGGTGCTATCCTACGGTGCCCTCCGTCTCGCGCAAACGTGAGGGGCCCCCACTGTAGGGTGTTGCAATATGTTCATGGTTTGCTTATTGTCAGTGTTGCGGGGGATGACAGCAGCCCAAACGCGGATAAGTGGGTTATGGCGCATGGGAGTAAAGAGCAGTTGATACTTAATGCTATGGTTGGGTTTCATGACCTTAATGATCTTTAGGAGTTGCGGATGCTTGCTAGGGGTCCAATCATAAGTGCATATGATCCAAGTAGAGAAAGTATGTTAGCTCATGCCTCTCCCTCATATAAAATTACAAGAATGATTACCGGTACTTGTTATCGATTGCCTAGGGACAAATGACTTTCTTATTGACAAAAGCTATCCACTTTTATTACCTTGCAATTTATTCGTAGTTTTATTCTCGCAAAGTACTCATAGTTTTATTCTTGCAAAATAGTTTCACACTTGTTTTAGGTAAAGTAAACGTCAAGTGTGCGTAGAGTTGTATCGGTGGTCGATAGAACTTGAGGGAATATTTGTTCTGCCTTTAGCTCCTCGTTGGGTTCGACACTCTTATTTATCAAAGAAAGCTACAAACGATCCCTTATACTTGTGGGTTATCACCGCCTCATAAAAATTGTGAACAAGCCCATGGCTCAAATTATCGGAAACGTGGGCTGCACCAACATGCATTATTATTTATATTTTCTATGTGGGAGTATCCTCAAAACAAAATGTGAGAGTACAATCTTTATTGGTCCCCTTTGTAATTTGTGCTAAATTTTGACCAAAGATTTAACTGACAAAGTGTTAGTGCATGTTAACAAAAATTATATCCTTGGATTCGTATTTGAACATAGTTTTCAATGATGTAATTTTTTGTGACATGCATGAACATTTGGTTAGTTAAATTCATAGTCAAAATTTGGCACAGGTTATCATAGGGACCAATAAACCAGGACGAAGGTCCTCGTCTATCATCCAAACTCTATGACTAGCCGCTCTATTACATGTGGGACATCAAGCATCCGGGCCCACGTGCCATCCACCAAATCACAGTGAGGTGGCTACAGTGGAGACTCACCAGTCACCCCGGTGTGGCCGTCATGACCCGTCATATCACAAAACCCACACCTTTACCAGCAGTGGTAAAGTGGCCTCGAAGTTGGACGGGATGAAGCAACCATCATTTCACTGGAACGCTCGTTGAAGCCCTTTCTCCCCTATCTTGAAGAAAACCTCACTCCAGGCTACTCACTTCTGCCATTTTTCTTCTGTATCGACGAAGGAAAGGTGGGCGAATAAGTGATGCTACTATATCTTCATTCCAAGAATCTTCTTTTTGTGAAGCACCGACCGATTCTCACTGCCTATTCTTTTCCCGTTTTCATTGCGATTGTGGTTTCCTTTCGATTGCTTTTTGTTTGACAGTTTATTGATGAATCCTGGAGCACTAGGCAAAGAGTTGCCGGTGGACAACCCACTCGAGACAGAGATCTCCTGGAAGTGAGCACCGGCCAACGAGTTGGCCATGTTGGCGGGCCAACCCATGGAGACGAAGAACTCCAAGAAACAAGCACTGGCCAAAGAGTTGACGATGTTGGCGGATGAACTCCTCAACCAAGAAAGCGGGAAGAACAGCAAGGGCCCCACCGTGCCTACCCCAGAAACTCTAATGGCCACCTATGAGAGTCTCAAGGCCGAGTTTGAGGAGATAGTCGCCGTTGAGAAGCAGTATTTCCCTGGCAAGGCGATGGCCCCCATCGAGGAGATGTCCCCCGGAGGGATGGGATCCTCCGGTGAGCTGCACAAGGTAAACAAAATGGCTTACCATAATTGTGGTTTTTGATTATTTGCAATGTGCCTGCTAATATGTTAGGGTTGTGCAGGTGCCGGTGGACGTCCTTGATGATTCCGATGTCGCGATCCGTCCTGTGGACATCGCCCCAGAGATCGACTCCGATGTCGCGGTCCGTCCTGTGGACATTGGCCCAGAGATCGATCCCCAAGCCGTTGTCCGTCCTGTGGACATCGCCCCAGAGATCGATTCCGATGTCGCGGTCCGTCCTATGGACATTGCCCAAGAGATCGATTCCCATGCCGCCGTCCGTGCTGTGGACATTGCCCGAGAGATTGATGACAAGAAATAGTAGGTCGTGCTAATCCTTCAATACAGTTTGCATTGTGTTTAATTACCAGAACAATGCATGTTATCAAACCATCTTAGGGCTAGTGCACTGTCTTGTGTGGGTGGTACTTGCTACTTTTGTTTGATAGTGAATCATGCGAACCCTCTCCGAGTTATGGAAACATATGTATCCTCACCATCTTTTGATGTAATATATGGCATGCTTAGATGTAAGTTTGAACTATTTATCATATCAGCAGTGCTTGTTTGATGATTCTTGGTGTTAGTAGGCTAGCTACTGTGCGAGCTATAGTACTTGCAAACACTCACCAAAGAGAAATGTTGGGGCTGATGAGCTCGTGGTACGCTTATAGGTCTGATCCGTCGTCGATCGGCCAATAGCCCAAGCTCCTAAAATTGTAGGCTTAGCGATCGATCAGACAATAGTCCACAATTATATATTAATTCACATAAAACTCAAAGAGTTGGTTCACGGATACATTCACATTAATAGCCAGCAAAATTGGCACGTACTTGTAACATGCGTGAATGTGTAATTTTTTTTGCTGGAAGCGTGAATGTGTAGTGACGTCGTACTTTCGGAGTGGCTACAGAGAGTGTGTACGTGTGCTAGAGGGGTTGTGGGATGGTGAGAGATCTAGAGAGAGAAAGACCCTCCATTTCTTTCTAGTCGTTAGATTGACAAAGGATACGTAAGACGTACAAATCCTAGGCGGGCTAGTTTGGCCTAGTGGGTTTCAGTGATATGACGTGCTACAGTGGCGTCCAGTCTTCGCGCGTGGTAGCAGTATTGCGGGTGTAGTAAGTTTTCTTGAAGAAGCGGATTCAATGAAGTCATGATGGTTCCTTCGTCCGAGCAACTACGACCGGGATTGGGCCTGCGATTTGAGGAATCATTAGTCATTTATTACTGCGGCGCTACGACTCTTCCCTGCAGTACTGTGTGGTGCACTATAATTTTGTGCATGGCAAGTGGACCAGGATGGTCGACGTCCCACATGTCGGCGAATGAAAGTATTCTTTCTGATATCGAGGACGAGCAAGGAGTATTCATTGTTTATTTTTGATGAAAGCAATTGTCTCCACTGTTACGACGGAGGAGTGTGAAACACGGCAGCCCAGTGAACTTGGCATGTGCACAACTCCCTCCTTCCTCATGTACCATAGTTTTGATTATAAGGTTGGCTATAAGGTTACAACTTTTTCTCACTTTCTCTCTATCTATTTCCTCTCAAATGTTTTTTACCTTCTTTTTTTAGACATAAATGTTTTTTTATACCAAGAACACGTGTAGAGACGGGCTCTTGCATTAGAGCCGACTCCTTCACTTTTTCAATGCCTCTCTCCTCCACATAAGCGGGCTTATAGCCCAGTATTGTACTTGCTCTGAATGCAGCTGGCGCCTGGGGGGAGCGCGTGCGGGAGGGGGGAGGGGTTTTATGGTGGCCCAGGGTGGTCAGAAGCGGGCTTGGGAGCGGTCCGGACTCCCGCATGCCCCACCTCACATTATCACCATATTTCTTGGAGTCCGTGCGCGGTGGGCGGGCGATCTCTTCTCCCTGCCCCATCTCTCTCTTCTCAGCCGACGCCTGCCGAGCGATTACATTTCGACTATCGACGGTTTATTCAATTGCAGTCCCACATGTCAGTGAAAATGCAAGACAACACATGTCCCCTTTGGTGAGTAGCGTACGATACCGAATGTCGGGGGTGCGACGCGAACGCGACAGGCGTGCTTTAAGTATGACACCTTTTCCTTTTGGATTTGCAAAGTGTAACATTTTCGTGCGATCGATCGATATAAATCCTGAACAAAGTGTAACATTTTCGTGCGCGTTAGGCGGGTTAGTTTGGCCTATGGGTTTGAGTGATATGACGTGCTACAGTGCCGTCCACTTGTTATTTTTATGTAAGCAAGCGTCTCCACTCTTACGAGGGAGGAGTACGAAACACGATGGATCTGATTTTGATCTTGGGATAACTGTTCCCTGCGAAATAATGGAGCACTGTTAGCGATTATAGCATGATAGTTAGGGCATCTCCAGCTGTCGGATTCAGGGCTCCCACAACGGCCAATTTGAAAGGGGACAAGTAGTACATCTAATCCTGACGAAAGGTGGTCTTCGCCTGCAAATCTTCTGGTCATGACGCAGTGGTGGGCTCGGTGCTGACCTCCGTCTTGCCGAGCCTGTGGTCTTGGTCTTGTAGCACTGGAATGGGAACCTTTGGGGGATTCCTCGGGAACCCACGTTTGTCCTTGCCTCCTTAGCACCAAAGAGGAAACTGCCTCCTCTGCGCCAGCTGGCGCCTGCCTGGCCTTGGTCATCATGGCTCACGTCACCTCAGCCTCGTGAGGTGGGGTACCTGCATAGAAATCTCCGCTCCTCGGGAGGCCGCTCCCTCAGGAGGCATTGGTGTCGTCCTCCTCGCGAGGCATGGCCCCTCATGAGGGTCTTGTCTTGGTGGTCTTGGAGATGGGCCATACCAGGCCATCGAGGGAGTCACGCCGTGGGCCACAGGCAGCCAAGTCTGGGTACCCTGGTTCCCAGAACGCCGACAGTAGCCCCCGGGCCCAAGGCACGCTCGGGCTGGCTTCGAGGTGAAGCCAAGGGGCAAGGGTGAAGCGCCGCGTGCCCCAATCACCTGTGGGCCAGGCTGACACGTGGCGCTTGACGGGATGCGGACGACTCTGCTCCCCCACGTCGCCTTGGCAACTGCTCCGGGTTGACAGCAGCCTGGTGCATGCAACAGGGCCATCATCACTCAGAACATGGAGGGGCACCGATTAACCTTCCTCCTCCTATAAATGAGCGAGGGGGGGGGGCAGAGCCCCCTAGCTCATTCTCGCCTTCTTGTCCCGCATCCTCGCAGCAATGTCCATGGCGCCGATCAGGAGGTTTTCTGCTGCCGAGAAAGGGAAGGCTCCGCAAGAGGTGCCGGAGCCGCTTCCACCGAAGAGGGGCCGCGGCCGCCCTCGCCGGGCCACCGCGGTGCCCGCGGCTGCTCCTTCTCGTCGTCGGTGCACACCTCCGAGGGCCTGTGCCGGCCCGATCGTCCATGCACTGAGCCCCAACCGCCAGGGAGGCCACGGGCGCTGCGGAGGACAAGGCCACGGAGAGAAGCAGGCGATGGTAGCTCGTACACCTCACCCACGGGCCCATGCCAATGGCACGGCCCGCGAGTTCATGGTATGGGTGACAATGCCACCACGTACCTGGATCTGGCTCCCGCACGCCTTGGCCGAGGAGCTACCGGCGCGGGGGCCCGTCGAGCTGTGGCTTCAGCGCGACGGCTGCTGCGGCCAAGCCTCCCAGGCGGAGGTCGAGGCCGTCTCCTCCGGCGATGTCTACATGACCCGAGGATGGGGGACGATTGCCCGCGCTTGCGGCTCGGAGGGGAGGCATGCCCTTCATTTCAGCTATGACGAGGCGTCAATGCTCTTCTTCAGGGTTTTCGGGGAGGATGGCGAACGCCTGGAGTGCTACCCCCGGGGCGGCAGCAGCGGCCACGAGGCCTCCCGAGGTGAACTTGCCCTTGGCTGCAGCTCCTCCAGTAGTAGTGGTGCTTCCTCCGGACCAAGCTCAAGTGACGATGACTACTACGAGCCGCCGCGTCACTGTGCCCGGGCCTAGGAGTGGAATGGCATCAACAAGGCATCATGACGTTGTGGGCGGCGCTGCCTGAGACGCGGTCCTCGGGAGACCTTTTCTTTTGTTTCATTCCTGCATGAAAAATCATGAAGGGCCCCACGGGGGTATGTAAGAACCATGACGCTTGCGCCTTAATGTTAGCATTCCCAACTTATGTCGTGATTGCGTCTCCCGCTTGGGCACGGGTCCCCTTTTACTCTCGCGGTAGCTTAGTGCTCTACGCCGACAGGACCCAATCCCCAGGCAAGCTTTGGCCGTTGCTGGTATGCCAGGTCACGATGCCATGGTCAAGGCCAGGAGGTGAGCGGCCTAAGGTCCGATAAGAGCCCCCGAGGTGCGATGCTCGGGGGGGTCCCCTTTAGCACGCAAGTAGCTCCCGAAGGTCTAAGAGGGAGGTTTCCTTGCCCGAGCGAGGTCGCAGGAAACAAGATGCCAACGACGAGGTTCACGTTGGTGCGTGTGAGGCGACTTAGCTTAGCGAGCTTGCAACCTGCGATGGTTTTCTCGTTGCGAGGGTGAGCTTCTTCGGATTTTTGACCTTAGGCGAGATCCCTGCCCCGTGCTGGGGTATCCTTCCCCTGGCACTCCCCTCGCGAGGTTTGCGCCGCCCTCCCTTATCTCACTCATCATGATGCTCTATGTCCTCAGGACCCGGCCCTCGAGCGGGGCTCAGCCGCCGCTGGTATGCCAGGTCGCGATGCCGTGGTCAAGGCCAGGGGGTGAGGGCTCGAGAGC
This sequence comes from Thinopyrum elongatum, assembly GCA_011799875.1. Lineage (NCBI taxonomy): Eukaryota > Viridiplantae > Streptophyta > Magnoliopsida > Poales > Poaceae > Thinopyrum > Thinopyrum elongatum. The sequence goes on from CM022297.1 coordinate 213,050,227, forward strand.
TAGTAGGAGTCCCTGAGGCGCGATGCTCAAGGGCCCCCTTTTACGGTGCAAGCGATTTGCGCGAGAAAGGAGCGGCTCGCCCCGCAGAGGCGCCTAGGAGGGGTTGCGTCCGACGGTACGTGGTGAAGTGTTGGCGAAGCCGCTCTAGGTCCTGTCTCCGGAGGCTCCTACGCATAAGTTAGTCATGAAATGCATGGGGCGGCCGTGCTTGCTAATCTGCCCGTGATCGTTCCGCGAGGAGACACGGGCATTAAGGACCTGGTGAGGTGGCATGCGCGGGGCCGGCCGCGTGATAGAGCTCAGTCTCTTAGGTTTATCAGCGCTGCAGGGATGGACCCAAGCACAGGCACCGTGCCGGTAGCCCCCACGCGGGACGAGCAAGGGGCGGGTTAGCAACATGCGGGGACCGCAAAGGTAACTCCAGAGATGATAGATCATCAGGCGCAATGTTAATAACCATAGTTACTCAAGTAGGCATAACTGGTCCAGAATACATGAATCAAAATGACACAGCTGCGAGGACAGGCCCTAGCAGCCTAAGGATAATGCAGCCCGAGGGGCGCCCTCAGTTGAACAAACCAAAAAGTCACCTGGCACCATCATCGCGGGAGCGTCGGGGTAGCTAAAGGAATGTGTCGCAGAAGCTGCTCCTCATGAGCTGGGCGGCTCCTGAGGCCCAGGGAGCTCGTGAGGCCCGTCAGGCTCGCGAGGGTCTAACACTTCCTCTGATAGGACCGCCTGGCGCCTGGCCCCGTGAGCCGCCATGGCACTCTGCGCAAAGCGCTGGTATGAGTCGGCCATGTTTAGCAGGCCAAACAGCATGCAGACATAGCTGCAGGGGTAGCCCCCACTCCGGCCGACACGGGACGGCCAGAAGAGGTCCTGCGAAGTAGCCCTGTTGAGGCCCGGGATGTTGACGTAGATGCGCAGCTCGCCGCCCGTGTCAGGGGCCGTAGCTGCACCTGAAGGCCGTGCGGGGCGATGCTCGCCACGCATGGCCCTCGCCTCCTGAAGCTCCTCGATTGCCTTGATGATGAACTCTCGTGCACCTGGCGCCTCGCGCCGCGCGCCTTGCTCGCGGGGGCGCGCATCGAAGCACACCTCCAAATGGTGCCCGAGCACCTCCCTCGTCGCCCTGGTCAGGTCAGAGGCTCTCCAGACAGGAGCCTCCAAGCCCGTCCTGAGGGAGGCACCGGGCACGCCTTCTTATGCGGGAGGAAGAGGCGCCCCAGCAGCGGGTGCGGGGTCTGAAGTACCATCGGCAGGCACGCCAGCCCCCTGATGACTCTTGAGGAGGAGCTGCTTCTTCTTCTTGGGTGTGTTCTCAGGAGGCAGGACGGTTCCCTCATCGTCTGGGTTGTCAGCCGCCGCGGCTTGGTAGGCACGCTTGAGGGAGCACACCGCATCCTTTTCATTGCAGGCGACCGTGATGATGCCGCCACTCCCTGGCATCTTGAGGACATTGTAGCCATGGTGACTTGCCGCCATGAACTTGGCAAGGGCCGGATACCCAAGGATGGCGTTGTACGGAAGGCCGATGTGGGTGACGTCGAAGTCGATGAGCTCGGTGTGGTAGTTGTTGCAGTTGCCGAAGGTGACAGGGAGGCGTATCTGCCCCAGGGGGATGTTGGAGCCATCGGTCACCCCTGAGAAAGGCTTGGTTGGTAGAAGCTGATCATAGGGCACTTGGAGCGTCTCGAACGTCTCGACGAAGAGGACATTGAGCCCCGTGCCACCGTCGATGAGGGTCTTGGTGACGAGGACGGTGCTGATGCTGGGCATGCAGAGCATGGGAAGCGCGCCTCCGGCAGCCGAGCACTTGAGGTGATCCTTGGAGTCGAAAGTGATGGCGTACTACGACCACTTGAGGGGACGCGCGGCCTCGAGCCTGGGAAGGGCCGCGTTCACTTCGCGAGTGAACTGCTTGAAGATGCGTTGTGAGGCTGGGGCCTGTGCACCACCCAGGATGTAGGCGATAGCACGAGGTTCTTGGAAGCCCCCAGTCCCGTCGTCCTGCCGGTTGTCGTCGTTCCTCCTTGGCGGCGGCAGAAGCGGAGGGAGGCCAGCATTGCCCTGAGGACGGGCCTCACGAAGCTGATCACGCCAGAACCCATCGCGAGGCTCGTCGCGCCAGTGGTCCTCACGAGGCTGATCGCGCCAGTCCTGACGGGGGTCGTGGTTGTCCCAGTGGCCTCCACCGCGGCCTCCTCCGCGGTCGTAGCCCCGGTCACCATGCTTGGGGTGGCGACCAAGGCGCCCATCGCGAAGGGCCTTGAGCTCTTGGCAGTCATTGGTGTTGTGGCTGTGTACGTTGTGGAAGATGCAGAATGGGCAGTTGCCCCCGGGGGGTTCGTCGTGGTCACGACCGTGCTTCATCTCAGGTTCAACCGCAAGTACGGCGGGACCCTTGCGCTTCGCCTCCTTAGCCTTGGCCTTCTTGTCCTCGGGGTCTACCTCAGGAAGCTCTAGGAGGGAGAGGCGGCCCTCCTCGGCCGTTGCACATTTGTTCGCCAGGTTGAACATCTCCAGGGCTGAGCACAGGTCTTCATTGATGGCAAGCTCCTCCTTCATCTTGACATCCAGGACGCCTTCAGAGAACACCGAGATGATGGCTTTGTCGGACGCCTTCGGGATCCTGAGGCGAACGTTCGTGAAGCGCTGTATGTACTTGTGCAAGGTCTCGCCCGGCTGCTACTGTCGGCGTTCTGGGAACCAGGGTACCCAGACTTGCCTGCCTGGGGCCCACGGCATGGCTCCCTCGATGGCGTGATACGACCCATCTCCAAGACCACCAAGACAAAACCCTCGCGAGGGGCCAGGCCTCGTGAGGAGGATGCCACCAAGACCTCCCGAGGGAGTGGCCTCCCCAGGCAGCCTCCCGTGGAGCGGAGATTTCTATGCAGGTACCTAGCCTCATGAGGCTGCAATGATGTGAGCCATGATGACCAAGGCCAGGCAGGCACCAGCGGACGCAGAGGAGGCAGTTTCTTCTTTGGTGCTAAGGAGGCAAGGACAGGCATGGGTTCCCGAGGAATCTCCCAAAGGTTTCCATTCCGGTGCTACAAGACCAAGACCACAGGCTCGGCAAGGCGGAGGTCATCGCCGAGCCCACCACTGCGTCACGACCAGAAGTTTTGCAAGCGAAGACCACCTTTCATCAGGATTAGATGTACTACTTGTCCCCTTTCAAATTGGCCATTGTGGGATCCCTTCCTGCCTAAGTTTCGAGGGAAGAGGACTGAGGCCACTATAAATATAGGTTAGCCACCACCATAGAGGGGGTCGACTCATTATCACCCCCGAGATCTTGTGAGGTTGTTCATCCTTTGTACTAGTTCATCCTCACACTACTGCAGGATGCTGCTAACGTGACACTACGATCGGAGAGCCTTTGACGAAGCTGTGTGCGATGCATTAATCGCAAACGGTGATGTAAAAAAACCGTCAAAAAAGATGCAAAATGTTTGTGATGGCGGAGCCATCAAATACGGTTTCGATTTTAGTTGCGTGTGCGATGTAGGGCACATGGTTGATCCATTCGAACTATTTACGAGGAGGCAGAACAACAGAAACGGGCAGCCATATCAATGTGTGTGCGATAAACGGCATACAGTTCGCTCCGATGAACTGTTTGCTATTAGGGAGTGCAACAGAAACGGTTAGCTAGATCAAGGTGTGTGTGATATACGACATACAGTTCACTCGGATGAACTATTTTCGATTAAGGAACACAACAGAAACGGTTCAACTTAACAAGATGTGTGTGATATGCGGCATACAGTTCACATGGATGAACTGTTTGCGATGAGCCAAAAGAACACAAATGAGTCGTGTAAACAAGATGTGTGTGATACGCGGCAAACAGCCGACTCGGATGAAATGTTTGCGATGAGAAATTACAACACAGACGGTTAATACAGTTAGTTCGTGTGCGATTCTGTGTGTACAAAAAACTTTGAAAAATGCAAACTAGTTGCTTGCGGTGGCTAGGAGTATCGCACACGATGCGTCTGTGAGTACTCGTGCGCGATGATTAGTAAGTTACACATACGTTTCCTTATGTTAACACGTGTGTGAATTTGCAATATGGACAGTTAATATGCAAATGCCTTCTAGATATCGGGCACACACTTAAACTCAATGAATTGTGTACGATACTAATACTTTCCATGAAAATTTAAGAACTTGGCTAACAGCATTTGAGTAACATATATATATAGTGGTTACACTATTCGACAAAAGGAGGATCTTCGTAACATGGTTTTGACAACAATATGGTCCATATCTACATACTTAACATAGTAACAACTATCACATTTTAAGAGGCTGAGGGCCAACAACCATATGGTCCATATCTACATACTTAACATAGTAACAGCTAGCACATTTTAAGAGGCTGAGGGCCAACAACCACAACTATCCGCTGGAAGCAGCTTGATCACGGCAACTCGGCATCTCGTCAATGAAAAGGAAGAGCCCTCCTGTGCCTTGGTAGAGCATGAGTAGAACAGTGTCTCCAATTTTCCAATATGGATGCATTGCCACGACAAGCGAGAACTTGTTAATTTGAATGGTTCCATTTCTGCGGGAAATGTAGTACCTTGCAATCACTTTGGCATTATTAGCAGGCACAAGTGTAATTCGACCATGCCGGGAAATCGATCCAGGAACTGCTACAGCAGGCAATTTCTGTTGAAATGTAAAATAAAAACCAATTGTAACATATCGTTGAAGATATATATAGTTTATGAGCATCAACATTAAAATAAGACTTCTTTACCAGCATTTTGTGCACACAATTGGTCTTGTTCAATGTGTGCACCATAGGTATAATTAATCCCATCCAAAATCTAGTGTTCATACGCTGTGCTATCTTTGTCAGATTATCAACAAAGTTTATGACATGCTTCAAGTCCTTCCAGTGAAATTTGGTACGCTTAGTAACATACAGATCATTCACTATGCATCCAACATATCCTGCTTAAAAGGTGGAAAGGTATTATTTATTCAGAACATGGCAGAAGAATATATAGTGCGCATAAATTGGTAAATAGAATTTGTTACTGCCTAGGAACGGAGTCAGAAAATGAAATCACAATTGGTTGCTTAAATAGTGATCAATTAGTCAGAACAAATACCCCAATTTTGCTAAGTAATATGCCAGCATGGAGAAAATTGAAAGGACACTAACCTCGATCAGACTTTGATCGGCTGATGACATTGGGGAAGTAAACATCCATGTTATTTAGACCAGGCTATGGTGCACGCACTAGAATTTTATTGCCAACTTTCAGTTCATAACACTTAGACATTTTTCTCCAAAGGTCCGCATCAAAATAGGAGTGACCATCTTTATCAAGTTTTACGCTAACTGTCATTGTAAATCCATGCTGCATTGTTAATATGACATCCATGGAGTCATCAACAAAGTAAAGCCCAAGATTTCCTTCTACTCTTGTTCTTGCAAAGCAAGGGATGTACTGCTTGAAATGAAAATTAAGATCGTAAATTAGATATATTGAAATAATAGAGCAAGATGCAAATGTGGGTGTAACTGATAGAACAGATTAATATATAGATGAAAGCAAAGTACAAAAATATATAATTAAAAATAGATAATGTAACAAAGATTTGATGCAAATATGAGAGTAACTGAATGAACAATACATCATATATTTGCCTAATATAGGGGGGGGGGGTCGGCTTCGACATCTAGGCTGCACGTGGCACCGTACGTTTTATCCAAATGTAGTAACAAACGGTATATGTTCACAAATTTAGGCCATGCCGACCATGGTAGGTTGAGATTGAACATACCGAGCGCTCCGTGAAGTCATCCGGAATGGTGAGATAGAACTTCGTTTTCGACTGGCCGCGACCACACTTGCCCGATTTGTGCTCGCACTATGGACACATGAATGAACACCCACGAATCAGCTAGAACAAAAATGGATCCACGGCGATTTCCGCTGGTCGATTATCAACGACGGACAGACTGCGATAAGAGATGAGTGAATAATTCGCTAAGTTGATTACCTTCTCCATGAGAAAAATCCCCGGCCCAATCTTGCAGAAAACCCCAATCGACCAGAGTCTAGAATGTCGGTGCAAATAGGCGGCGGAAAGCGGTAGGGGCGAAATCCCGTGCCGTTTGGAGTGCGACCTCCGCCCGCCGACAACAGCCGTCGAGCTTAGGGTGGCCGCCGCGATAGAAGTTGATGAGGTGCAGAATTGCGGAGGAGTCCACGGCGATTGGGTGGGGACGAAGTGGGCGAGGGTTTTCTTTTTCCTTTTGCATGTGTGGGTGAACACACACAGTTCGCAGAGGCGACGGAGATGAATCATGTGCGATGGTAAATCACCGAGATTGAATGGAAATCTAAATTTCCTTTGTCCTTTGTCCATGAGCTTTTTCTACGATGAACATAAACCCTGCAAATCACCGTGTTCAAATTTGGCACTTTTCCGGGTTCATTTACAATATTTAGGGGATTATGTGCATTTTCTAGGCATTAATGCACATAATTCAAATTCAAACAATCGGTGCATGAAAAGGTGCACGAGAACGGTCTGGAAAACCATGATCGTGCTATTTAGTAAATTCTCATGCCTTTTACAAGGAATGGGCAGATATTTCAAGGAAATATGTTTACTGGGTACTATACAAAATGAAATACATGCTTGGAAAACATGACTCCTGGCGTGGTGCCATGGTATGGCCTCACCATGCCCTGGTAAAAATTTGAGAATGTTTGTCTTATGTCGTCATGCACGCCATTCATAAATCAAACCATCACCGAGGAAATTTCATGGTTTCGAGGGGGAAATCAACTAGATTGAAGGGGCCGGGAATCCAAATTTCCTTCCTAGCTTGTCATTCAGTTTTTTTCTACAATCAACATACCCCCTCGAATGCAACGTGTTCAAATTTGGCATTTTTCCGGGCTCATTTACCATATTAGGGGATTATGTGCATTTTCTAGGCATTAATCCACATAATTCAAATTCGAACAATCGATGCATGAAAAGGTGCACAAGAACAGTCTGGAAAAACCATACTCGTGGTATTTAGTAAGTTCTCAAGCCTTTTGCAAGGAATGGGCAGAGATTTCAAGGGAATGCGTGGCAATAGTCAACCACAAACGCGTCATTTATTGGGTTATCAACTATAGAAAAATGAAATACGTGCTTGAAAAACATGACGCCTAGCATGGTGCCATGGTATGGCCTCACCGTGCCCTGGTTAAAAGCTGAGAAGGTTCAATTTATGTCGTCATGCACGCCCTTCATAAATCGAACCATCACCAAGGAAGTTTCATGCTTTCGAGAGGGAAATCACCAAGATTGAAGGGGAATCCAAATTTCCGTCCTAGTTCTACAATCAACATACCGCCTCAAATGCAATGTGTTCAAATTTGACATTTTCTTCGGGCTCATTTGCCATATTTAGGGGATTATTTGCATTTTCTAGGCATTAATGCACATAATTCAAATTCGAACAATTGGTGCATGAAAAGGTGCACAAGAACGGTCTGGAAAACCATGCTCGTGCTATTTAGTACATTCTCATGCCTTTTACAAGGAATGGCCAGATATTTCAAGGAAATGTGTGGCAATAGTTAACCATAAACGGGTCATTTACTGGGTTAACAACTATACAAAAATGAAATACATGCTTGGAAAACATGACGCCTGGTGTGGTGCCATGGTATGGCCTCACCGTGCCCTGGTAAAAATTTGAGAATGCTTTCCTTATGTCATCATGCACGCCTTTCATAAATCGAACCATCACCGAGGAAGTTTCTTGGTTTCGAGGGGGAAATCACCAAGATTGAAGGGGGATCCAAATTTCCTTTGTCCTTTGTCCATGAGTTTTTTTCTAGGATGAACATACACCCTACAAATCACCGTGTTCAAATTTGGCACTTTTCCGGGTTCATTTACCATATTTAGGGGATTATGTGCATTTTCTAGGCATTAATGCACATAATTCAAGTTCAAACAATCGATGCATGAAAGGGTACACAAGAATGGCCTGGAAAACCATGCTCGTGCCATTTAGTAAATTCTCATGCCTTTTACAAGGAATGGGCAGCTATTTCAATGAAATGTGTGGCAATAGTTAACCACAAATTTTTGTTTATTGGGTTTTCAACTATAGAAAAAATGAAATAAATGCTTGAAAAACATGATGCCTGGCATGGTGCCATGGTATGGCCTCACCATGCCCTGGTAAAAATTTGAGAAGGTTTGGCTTATGTCGTCATGCACGCCCTTCATAAATCGAACCATCACGGAGGAAGTTCCATGCTTTCGAGAGGGAAATCACCATGATTGAAGGGGAATCCAAATTTTCTTCATTCTTTGCCCTGGAGTTTTTTTCTATGACTAACATACACCCTGAAAATCACCGTGTTCAAATTTGGCATTTTTCTGGGCTCATTTACCATATTTAGGGGATTATGTTCATTTTCTAGGCATTTAGCGCATATAAATCCAATCCAGCTATAGTTGCACGGGTGTGATGTGAGGGATGTGGATTGCCGTTCGATCGCGGCGCATCCTACGGTGCACACGTGGGATCCGCGTGGCTGGGGTTCTGGCCAATCATAACGCAACACACAATAGGCTCGGCGCACACTGTTTCCGGAAGCAATGGAGATGAACCGTGTGCGATAATGAACGAGCAAAATTGTAAGGGAAGCCAAATTTCCTTTGTCGTTTGTCGTTGAGCTCTTAAAAACCACCGCACTATATGGCCGCCCGGCCCCTCCATCCGAAAGCTCTCTCCAAGCGTCGTTCATGGCACCGCAGCGCATAGTAACTGGTAAGGAAGCAATGGCAGCCCACCGCGCCGCATTCCTCGCCGCCCGCGACCGCACACATGGTAAGGAAGCGAAGGCATCTCGCCGCGCCGAGTTCATCGCCGGCGGTGGCCACACAGTTACATGGGCGGACATTGAGGCTGCCACGGCCGAATGGGCGGTGGATCTAGAGGCGGCCAAAGCCGCACAGAAGGAGCGGAAAAGGCAGAAAGCAGTCAAGAAAAGAGAGTCCCGCTGCCACAAGAAAGAAGAACACCGGCGTCTGGCCAGCATGCCCCGATGGCAGCATGTGAGAAGTAGTTAGTGCGTGTGTCGCCCGTAGTCTTAGAGCAAATTACCAGTAGTACTTTAAGTTTGTAGTATTAACGTACAATGTCGGTAAGAGCATCCTTTGAGGGCTTTGAGCGTTGATTAGCGTGTGTTCACTGAAGTTTTGTAGCCGCACCCCGGCCCCAAATAATACCAAAACGTCCGCCCACAGCCACCGGAGGAGACTAGAGCTGGCCGCAGCTGGTTTTTAGTCCCACCTCGCCGCGTGAGTTGGCCGCACACCGGCTTAAATTGCCGCATCGGCGGATTGCAGCAAGCTTCTCTCTTGTTGCATAGGGTCAAATCTGGCTACGCGAGCGAGGCAGGTTGACACTTGATTGCATTTCATAAACCAGTGATTGCTCATCGGGTGTCACCTTGCCTCGTTCATGTACATTGAATAATCCTGATACAATGAAAGAGATTTTTGAAATTAGGTGCAGTTGGAGATGCTGATAGATATAAGAATCATTAGAAGATCACAAAACACACGGTTTCTATGGCGTACCCATGTGCATTTTTTTGCGTTAATGATCCATAAGTCAGTTACCTGTGCGATGTTTCCTAATAAACCAGGCGTACCATTGACCGAAAAAATCAACTACACATGTACATTTTTTTGGAGACGGGATCTGCCAATTTTCTCTTTTCTCGCACATGAGTATTTTATGCGCTTCGTCTGTGTTGTGTGTTTCCCCCGCTCAAGTTTCAAGTTTCGCAGTGAAATTTTCATTAGGCGCGCGATTTCAGTATCTTCCCCCTCCCCCCCCCCCCCCCCCCCGCCTCCCCCTACCAATAGCTCAAACCGCCGCCGCCGCAACCACAACTTCAACCACATCTACGTTCTGCTCGGATCCAGTCAGGTAACCCACCGATCTCTATCATGGCCCCGGCTTGATTGCTTAAATGGTGCCTGCGAAACATCCACATGCCTCCAAATCCCCACCGCCCCTACCTCCAGAGCATCGCCGTGCAAGCCCAACCACATATCACGTGGAGGTCGAGGAGCTGATGGTGGTCCATGGCGCGATGGCCACTGTGCGTGTTGACCCGGAGGAACACCTTGCCTCCGCCACCGCCGACATGGTGCAGGCTCTGGCCCAGATGAAGTGCCCCAGCGACTACCCCCCAGGACTTAACAGGTATGATCTGACCAGCTAAATCTTACCAATACCACTTGCAATGGCTATGTTTTGTACAGTTGATGTATTAAGCATGTTTGTGCCTTGTTTATTTCAGTACTGCACATTGTGTGATATTCAAGTATTAACTGTCCAGCTCAATTTCACCAATACCAGCAACAAACTTACAATACATGACTCAAGATATCACTAGAGATGCTGCCCATTTGCTATTTTTTGTGGATGCTAACCCTGTTGTACTTAACATGCCTGTCCATGTACTTATGCAGGGTCATAACGGCCAATGCTGTTGTTTGCCGTCGAGGTTACCTGCATCCCATGTCTTACAATCTTTCACATCATTTGTGCAATTGCAGTTTAACTTCTACCATTTACGGTTGCCTGTAGGTACACATGTCAGTGGCACTGATCCATGCTTCGACCCACAGGAAAAGCTCGCCTCCGCCGCCGCTGACTTTGGGCGGGCTCTGGCCAAGATGAAGTGCCCTAGCAACTACCTCTCAGGACTTACCAAGTATGTACTCACCAGTTCAATCTTACCAATACCAGTTGCAATTAATGGCTATGTTTTGTATGGTCGATGTATTAAGCATGCTGTAGTAAACATGCCTAACACGTTTTAGCTACGTTCCTTACCTTTTTATAGACAACTGGGCCATTCTCTGCTCTGGCAGCACCTGCCTTGTGATGTTTAACTCTGCCAATTGCATTTTTATCAGTACCGGTTTTAATGGCTATTAAGCCTGTTGCAATTAACAGTTGAATCCATTTTTAAACAGTTGTATTTCAATGGCTACAAACTTACAAAACATGACTTAGGATGCTGTTAAGCCTGTTGCAATTAACAGTTGTATCCATTTTTTAATCTGTCCCTTTGCTACCATGCTACTCTCCGCAATGAAGATATACTAGAGATGCTGCCCATTTGCTATTTTTGGTGGATGCTAACCCTGTTGTACTTAACATGCCTTTCCATGTACTTACGCAGGGCCATAACGGGCAATGCTGTTGTTTGCCGTCGAGGTTAGTTGCATCCCATGTCTTACAGTATTTTACATCATTTGTGCAATTGCAGTTTGGCTTCTAACATTTACTTGCTTCTTGTAGGTACACATGTCGGCGGCACTGATCCACGCTTCGACTCGGAGGAAGAGCTCGCCTCCGCCGCCACTGACTTTGGGCGGGCTCTGGCCAAGATGAAGTGCCCCAGCAACTACCTCTCAGGACTTACCAAGTATGAACTCATCAGTTCAATCTTACCAATACCAGTTACAATTAATGGCCATGTTTTGTATGGTCGATGTATTAAGCATGTTGTAGTAAACATGCCTAACATGTTTTAGGTATTTTCCTTACCTTTTTATAGACAACTGGGCCATTATCTACTCTGGCAGCACCTGCCTTGTGATGTTTAACTCTGCCAATTGCATTTTTATCAGTACCAGTTTCAATGACCATTAAGCCTGTTGCAATTAACAGTTGTATCCATTTTTAAACAGTTGTATTTTAATGGCTACAAACTTACAAAACATGACTTAGGATGCTGTTAAGCCTGTTACAATTAACAGTTGTATCTATTTTTTAATCCATCCCTTTGCTACCGTGCTACTCTTTCGCAATGAAGATATCACTACAGATGCTGCCATTTTATTACCATTTGCTATTTTTGGTGGATGTTAACCCTGCTGTAGTTAACATTGGCTTTCCATGTACTTACACAGGGCTACAATGGGTGATGCTGTTGTTTGCCGTCAAGGTTAGCTGCATGCCATGTCTTATACACCATCTGTTCCTAAATATAAGTATTTTTAGAGATTCCAATATAGACTACATAAGGAGCAAAATGAGTGAATCTAGATTCTAATCTAAACTATATCTATAATTCTATATACATCCGTATGTAGTTCATATTGAAATCTCTAAAAATACTTGTACTTAGGAACGTAGGTAGTTGTATTTTACATCATTTGTGCAATCTCAGTTTAGCTTCTAACATTTACTGGCTGCTTGTAGGTACATATATGAGCGGTACTGATCCACGCTTCGATCCCTTTTGCGTATGGGGCAATGAGATATTCATGAACAAGCGTCAAGTGAGGAAACTAAGAAAGATTGTTAGGCGAAAGAAACGGGTGATGGGAATTAACCTCTTTATTTACACTTTGTCCAAGACAATAGTGAACTTTAGGATGGTGAGTAATGTGTTGCCTTTTCCCCCTGCCCACAACAAGTTACTCTATTAGACCTTAGTATCTGATATTTTTCTCTTTTCAGTGGTTTCCGAAGCTATTTGCTGATGATTACCTTGCAAACTACATGACCGGAGTGGAGGCAACTAAGGTTAAAGTATATAATTCATGCTACCATGATAATGCTCTAGAAGTCTTCCTGAAGGCGGTGAAGGATGGGCGGGTGATCGTCACAAGGGGTTGGACAAAAGTTGTTCATGCCTATGGCATGCAGGAAGGCACATTATGGGCATTCCGCTTCTTCAACACCATCGACAGTCAAAATGATTTACACTTGTCTCTTCACCTTTACCGCCTCTAAATATTGTGGTTCATCATAGTTAATTGCTGTCTAATCCTGTAATTACTGAACATATTGTACTTACAATTTTATTTATGGATTCATTGTTGAACCATTGTGCTGAGAATTTGAATTGCACGCCATATTCAAAATTTCCAATTCGAATAATAAATTAGAGGAAAAAATAAAAATATACAGGAGCGAATAAAATAAGGGATAATTAACTTTATGCCCATAGTTGGGTTCCACTCGTCTGTTTTACCCCTAGTTTCAGAAACTCACCTGTTCAGTCCAATCCACTTTGCAATTCTTATGCTTTTGCCCTTTGACCCTTTGACCGTCACTTTGAAAAATTCATAACAAATTCATACTAACTCAAAAAAATTCAAATAAGATATCAAAATGTTCGGAAAAACATCACCTATATGTGCGTGTCATTTTCATTCTTGACAAAAGTGTTGGAAAGTCCCCATCTCAGTTTTAGCTCATATGCTCTTAGCATGAACAGTAAAATCTAAAAAAATTCAAAAAAATCTAAAAAAATTTGGTGGCAAACATTGACTAATGTTTTGATTTCTTGCCAAGTTTCATCATAGAATGACATTCGTGGAGGTCGTGCCAAAAAAAGAAAATCAAAGCTCCAAAATTTCTTTTTTTTGCCACGACTTCCACGAATGTCATTCCATTATGAAACTTGGCAAGCACTCAAAACATTGGTCAATGTTTGCCACCAAATTGTTATAGATTTTTTTGAATTTTTTTAGATTTTACTGTTCATGCTAAGAGCATATGAGCTAAAACTGAGATGGGAACTTTCCAACACTTTTGTCAAGAATGAAAATGACATGCACATATAGGTGATGTTTTTCCGAACATTTTGATATCTTATTTGAATTTTTCTGAGTTAGTATGAATTTGTTATGAATTTTTCAAAGTGATGGTCAAATGGTCAAAGGGCAAAAGCATAAGAATTGCAAAGTGGCTTGGACTGAACAGGTGAATTTCTGAAACTAGGGGTAAAACAGACGAGTGGGACCTAACTAGGGGCATAAAGTTAATTATCCCATAAAATAATGTGCACACGGTTAGAAAGAAAACAACATGTGTGATGAAAAAAAGAGAACAGACGGTTCTTTGACGTACGCACACACGGTTTCATCTCATATGCGTGTGCAATTCATGGTAATACGGCAAACATTTCAAACCAGTGTGCGTGTGTGATAGGAATACCAATCGCACACAATTATGAAAATGGACACGTTGGCTTTAGTAGAGGCACCGCACACATTTTACATTCTTGAACCGTGTGCGATAACGTACCTATCAGAAACATATCGGTAGATTAAATGTTGATGTCCACCTTTTTCACACGACTATAGCGGTGTAATCGTTTGGGATGTCTCTCTGATCAGAAATGTAATGTCGAGATGTAACGTGTGGGACTGGGGCGGCTTCTCATACGTTTATTCTATTGCGATCGTCAGTAGCCGGTCGCCCATCCCCGACGGTTTCTGGGTCATGTGGGAAGGACCCCCCTACCGCCCACACTCACTTGGCGACGGTTCCAAATGCCGTCGCGGAAAGGGGTTAAAAACCGTTTGCATAGCACCTTACGGTACTAGTGTCAGCCTCTCGTGAGGCCAATCCACCACAAAGTAGGAGTAGGGTTTTACACCGCAAGGTGGCCCGAACCTGGGTAAACTGTCATGTTCATCTTCTTCCTTGTTCATGCAAGTCCAGCTAGGCTAGGCTATGGGGCGACGAGTTGGCAGGCTTGAGAGGTTTAGTTCTTCGCACATGCCCTAGAGTTCGAACCTTCTTGGGTCTGCGGAGCCCTGAATCCGACATTTGGCGCGCCAGGTAGGGGCGTGTCGAAGCTCTGCCTCTCCATCGACCACGCTCCGCCCGCGCTTCGTGGTTCCCATGGCAGGCGCCACCCCACCCGCCGGGCTGCCGGGCGCCTACGGAGGTGATGCGGGCCACCGGGCCTTTACCCACAGCTTGAGGCGGGTGCAGTGGCCCGCGAAGTTCAGACCGGCGTTGCCCCCGCGATACGACGGCATCGCGGACCCTGAAGGGTTCCTCCGGTCATACGCGCAGGCCATCAAGACGGCGGGCAACAACGACAAGGCCATGGCAAACTGGTTCCCCCTCGCCCTCGTGGAGGGTCCTCAATCCTGGCTCCGCGGCCTCCCGCGCTCCTCAATCTCCTCTTGGGAGGAACTCTGCGACCAGTTCGTCACACGCTTCGCGGCCCCAGCGCCCCACGCGGTCGCATGTATCATCGTTGAATCACAGGCGCCTGCGTCAGGCCGCCACATCAAGCAGCTTCTTCATCGTCAGGGTGCCGCCCGGCCACAGCACGTGGCGGTGCAAGGCCGCGCCGGGCCTAAGATCGCCATCACCTTCGATTCCAGAGACCACCCCAAGGCCACGACCGCGGCGGGTGCTCTCCCCATGCTGTGTACTCCCACCATCAGCAACGTCGCGGTGACCAAGACCCTCATCGACGGAGGTGCCAGCCTAAACGTCCTCTCAGTGGAAACCTTCGATTTGCTTCAGGTACCATATGATCAGCTACTCCCCACCCGGCCTTTCTCGGGGGTGGTCAAGGGCGCGGCCACTCCCTTGGGGCAGATACGCCTCCCCGTCACCTTCGGCATGCGCGACAACTACCACACTGAGCTCATCGACTTCGATGTCGCCCATATCGGCCTCCCGTATAACGCCATCCTGGGGTATCCAGCCCTCGCCAAGTTCATGGCGGCTACCCATCTGGGTTACAACGTCGTCAAGATGCCGGGCAGCAGCGGCATCATCATGGTGGTTGGTGATACAAAGGATGCGATCCGGGCCCTCAAGCTTGTCTACAGGGCCGCGGCCGCTACGCGCCCTGCCACCACGGGCGTGGCGGTGGAGGCTGCGCCCACGAAGAAAAAGCAGCTGTTCTCTTAGGACCGGGCCGAGACGAAGCAGGTGCCCATCGACACCGGGGGCTCGGGACCCACCATCACCATTGGTGCGGGCCTTCCTCTGGACCAGGAGGAGGTGCTGGTGGCATTCCTGAGGGCCAACAAGGGCGTATTTGCGTGGGAAGCATCAGACTTGCTGGGTGTCCCAAGGGAGGTGATTGAGCATCACCTAATGGTGTGCCTGTCGGATTCAGGGCTCCGCGGACCCAAGAAGGTTCGAACTCTAGGGCGTGTGCGAAGAACTCAACCTCTCAAGCCTACCAACTAGTCACCCCACAACCCAGCCTAACCGGACTCGCGTGAACAAGGAAGGAGATGAACACGGCAGTTTACCCAGGTTCGGGCCACCTTGCGGTGTAATACCCTAATCCTGCTTTGTGGTGGATTGGCCTCACGAGGGGCTGAGGATGAACAAGTACAGAGGATAAACAACCTCGCGGGGGTTTGGGGTTGAGAATGAGTCGACCCTCTCTACGGTGGTGGCTAACCTATATTTATAGTGGCCTTGGTCCTCTTCCCCCAAAACGTAGGCGGGAAGGGATCCCACAGTGGCCAATTTGAAAGGGGACAAGTAGTACATCTTATCCTGATGAAAGGTGGTCTTTGCCTGCAAAGCTTCTGGTCATGATGCAGCGGTGGGCTCGATGATGACATCCGTCCTGCCGTGCTGGTGGTCTTGGTCTTGTAGCACCGGAATGGAAACCTTTGGTAGATTCCTCGGGAACCCATGCCTGTCCTTGCCTCCTTAGCACCAAAGAGGAAACTGCCTCCTCTGCGCCCGCTGGCGCCCGCCTGGGCTTGGTCATCATGGCTTGCGTCATGGCAGCCTCATGAGGCTGGTACTTGCATAGGAACTCCGCTCCTCGAGAGGCAGCCTGAGGAGGCCGCTCCCTCCGGAGGTGTTGGTGTCGTCCGCCTCACGAGACCAGGGGGGCTTCGCGAGGGTCTTGTCTTGGCAGTCTTGTAGATGGGCCGTACCAGGACGTCGAAGGAGCCACGCCGTGGGCCGCAGGCAGGCAAGTCTGGGTACCCTGGTTCCCAGAATGCCGACAGTGCCCAGGCGCGCACCCGGTGAAGCAAAAAGCGCGACGCCAGGCACAAGAGAAGCATGCGTTCATCGTCTAGGAGGTTGGCAAGCTCCAAGAGGCCGGCATCATCCGGGAGGTGTGGCACCCTGACTGGTTGGCGAATCCTGTGATCGTCCCCAAGAAAGACGGGAAGGAGCGCATGTGTGTCAACTTCACCAGCCTCAACAAGGCCTGCCCTCAGGATCCTTTCCCGCTCCCGCGTATCGACCAGATCATGGACTCCACCGCTGAGTGCGACTTGCTATGCTTCTTGGATGCCTTCCCCGGATATCACCAAATCAAGATGGCGGCGGAGGACATCGAGAAGACAGCCTTCATCTTGTCGAGCGGTGTGTACTGCTACACTTGCATGCCCTTCGGGCTGTGGAACGCTGGCGCCACTTTCCAGCGACTCATGCACATAGCGCTCGGGCCGCAATTGGGGAGGAACGCAGAGGCATACATCGATGACATCGTGGTCAAGTCACGGGAAGCAAGGACCCTGATCAAAGACCTGGAAGAAATGTTTGCTAATCTGTGCAGCATAAACCTGAAGCTCAATCCGGAGAAATGTGTGTTCGGGGTCCCGTCCCGCAAGCTGCTAGGTTTCCCGGTGTCGCACAGAGGGATCAAAGCCAACCCCGAGAAGGTCAAGGCGATAGAGTGGATGAGCCTGCCTCAAACCCTCAAGGAGATGCAGAAGCTCACAGGGTGCATAACCTCTTTGGGGCATTTCATCTCCAAGCTGGGTGAGTGCCCCTCCCTTTCTTCAAGCTGATGAAGAAGAAGGGCCCGTTCGAGTGGACCCCAGAAGCTGAGGAGGCCTTCGAAGACCTCAAGCGATACCTCACGAGCCCACTTGTCATGGTGGTGCCCCACCCGCGTGAGCCTCTGATGGTCTACTTGGCGGCCGCCCCCCACTCGGTTAGTGCGGCGCTCGTGGCGGTCAGAGAAGGGCCCGCTGGCGTGGGCTTGAAGCAGAACGGCCCGCAGGGAGCCGCACAACCTTCGCTATCCTAGGGTGATGCTCCTGAGGACCCCGCTGCTTCATTGACCCCTGAACTTCAGGAGACCCTCGCGTCCCTGATGGAGCAAGGCGCCCTCGACTCCTCACCTCTCGTCGAGCACCCGGTGTACTTCGTCAGCATGGTGCTGCGCGATGTGTGCGCGCTACCCCATGCAGCAGAAACTCCTGCTCACGCTCCTCATCACCTCTAGGAAGCAGCGTCACTATTTCCAAGGCCACCTCATCAAGGGCGTGTCGGCGTATCCCCTGGAGAAGGTGCTGCACAGCCCCAACACCGTCGGGAGGGTCGCAGAATGGAACATCGAGCTGCAGGCCTTCCAGCTGGAGTTTAGCACGACCAGGGTCATCAAGGGGGCGGTCCTGGCCGACTTCGTCGCGGAATGGACCGACGCCCCTGGCCGGGGACTGAATGAGGGTCGATCCCTCGCACCCGGCGATGAAGCGCCTGACGGATGGGTCGTGCACTTCGATGGTGCCTTTGCGCGGTAGTGCGCGGGGGCTGGAGTCGTGCTCGTCTCGCCGACCAAGGACAAGCTATACTACGCCATGCAACTCTGCTTCCAGCGCGGCGAGAAGGTCTCCAACAACATCGCAGAGTACGAGGGCTTGATTGCCGGCCTCAGGGTCGCAGCTGGCTTGGGAATCAAATGCCTTACCATCAAGGGCAACTCCCAACTCCTCGTCAACTTCTCCAACAAAGAGTACAAGCCGAAGGACGAACACATGGAAGCTTACTTGGAGGAGGTACGTAAGATTGAAAAATGCTTCTTGGGCTTGGAATTGTAGCACATCCCGCGGGGCGCGAACAAGGAGGCCGACGACATCGCCAAGAGGGCATCCCTCCGCGAGCCCCAGAGGCCTGGCGTCTTCGAAGAAAGGCTTCACAAGCCGTCCGTGGCCCCCCCGGCCGCAAGTTCAACATTGCTCAGGGAGGAGCTGGCGCCAGCCCCAACCTCAGGAGCCCCGCCTTGCGGCCCAACCTCAGGAGCTCGTTTACTCCTGGCGCTGGAACCTCAGGCATGCTGCTGGACTGAGGAGTTCAAGGCGTACATCACCCGCGGCACCCTGCCGAAAAAGAGGAGGATGCAGAGCGCGTGGTCCGCCAGGCCACTGCCTATTGCTTGCAGGACGGTGAGTTGTACCGGCGACACCCCAATGACGTCTCGCTACGGTGCATATCCAGCGAGCAAGGGCGCGAATTGCTGGCTGATGTCCACGGCGGGGACTACGGGCACCACTCCTTGTTGCGCACCCTCATGGGCAAGGTGTTCCGTAGCGGCTCCTACTGGCCCACGGCGCTCAACGACGCCACTGAGCTGGTGCGGTCCTGCAAGGCCTGCCAGTTCCACGCCAAGCAGATTCATCAGCCCGCGCAAGGTCTCCAGACCATTCCACTCTCGTGGCCATTCACGGTCTGGGGGCTGGATATCATGGGCCCGTTCCCTCGGGTGGCCGGGGGATATCGCTACCTCTACATCACCATTGCCAAGTTCACCAAGTGGGCAGAGGTGGAGCCAGTGCGCACCATCCCTGCTGGCTCGGCCGTCAAGTTCATCAAGGGCCTCGTGAGCCATTTTGGGGTCCCCAACCGTATCATTACTGACAATGGCTCCCAGTTCACAAGCAATCTCTTCAGGACATATTGTGCTAACCTTGGAACACAGATATGCTACGCTTCAGTGGCACACCCACAGAGCAATGGCCAAGCCGAACGCACTAACGTGGAGGTCCTGAGAGGCCTCAAGACAAGGAGCTTCAAGAAGAAACTCGAGGCCTGCGGCAGGGGTTGGCTCGGTGAGCTTCAGTCCGTGTTGTGGTCCATCCGCACCATCGTGACTAAGCCCACCGGCGAGACCCCGTTCTTCCTCATCTATGGGGCAGAGGCGGTCCTCCCGCACGAGGTCAAGCACCGCTCCCCACGGGTCTTGGCATTTGACGAGGCACGCCAGGACGCCTCATGGGGAACATATCTCGTGCTCGGGGAGGAGGCCCTCCGCCAAGCCTCGCTCTGTGCCGTGAGGTACCAGCAGGCGCTGCAGCGGTACCACTGCCGCAGTGTCCGCTCCAGGACCCTCGAGGTGGGTGACCTCGTCCTGAGGCGAGTGCTCTCCAGGGAGGGGCTCCACAAGCTCTCGCCTATGTGGGAGGGCCCGTTCAGGGATGCCCGCGTCTCCAGGCCTGGTGCCGCGCGCCTGGAGTCGCAGGAAAGGGTCCCCATCCAGAATGCCTGGAACATCCAGCATCTCTAGAAGTTCTACTTGTGACACACTCACGTAATAATGAGTGGGGCTGTACATGCCCCGGAGTCTCCTGAGCACCACCCTGGCGCCTCACGGGGGCTCCCACCCATGCCCAAGTGGAAGCCCCATGCTCCGCACTGGTGGATGACACGGTCTTTCAACGACTATGCCCACGCCTAGTGGAAGCCCCATGCTCCGCACTAGCGGGAAGACTAGAAGACTAGTGTAGGCACCGGACGCGGCTTTTCTCTTGCTTGCTTTTTGTAGCCAATTTGCCACTTCTTGGAATGAAATTCGAAGTTCTCGCGTCTTTATTTGAAAGGGGTGGGAATTTCTCTCCTTGCAGTGTTTGCTCTTTTGAGTCTTGCTTTGACGGAAGTGGTAGTTGCCCGTCGCTCCCTCCCGCGAGTCTCGCGAGCGGGGGCTGGACACGGTGTGTACGCATGGGTCTCGCCCACAAACACACCTCGCCAAGACCTTAGCATCTTGATCCTCGTGCGACACTCTCAAGCGAGCCAACGGGCATGTACGTCCTCCCGAGCCCTCGTCTCCTAGCCTCGCCGGGCATCGCGACTCGGGGTACCAATGGCAATCGGTCCTCGCTCGGGGGCTCGCGTGGGGCGCGGCGCCCTGTGAAGCATCTCCGGAGGCCCCGCGTCCTCATGAACCCCTTGGGGCCTCGTGGCCATTGGGTGCCTCCGGCCGCACCGTTATGGGAACGGGAGGCACGCAGGGGATCCAAGCTCAGGAGGAGCATGCCCTCGCGACGCAGGAATCCACTATAAGTGCACCAAGCTAAGTTATCCTAATTGTGATCAAGCAGGAACCCATCGATTGATATCGACACAAATGCTAGGGTACGAAATAAAAGCGTTAACATAACAGCGCAAGTGCCATGGTCCATTACACGCCCCGTCGGGGCCCGTTGTCTTTCTTGATGCATGAAAAAGAAAAAGCAAAAGGTGGCCTCGCGGCCACTACCACTCCTGAGGCTTGGCTCCAGCGAAGCCCGCGCTCAGTCGGAGTCCTCCTCCTGCTTCACCAGAGCGCGATGGCGAGATGGCTTGATGTCCTCCCGAGTGGGGGCGTGGCGACGCAGTGGTTCACCATCCTCCCTAGTGCGTGCACAGCGACGTGGTGGCTCATCGTAGTCATCATCGCTCGTGCTCTCCCCGGAGGAAGAGCCGCCGCTGCTGGAGGCGACACGGCCGTCGCCAAGGGCAAGTTCACCACCGAGGATGCCGTCGCCCCTCTGGCCATCATTGTCATCTTCTGCATAGCAGCCCAGACGCCTGCCGTCCTCCCTGAAGATCCTGATGTAGAGGGTCGCCGCTCCGTCGTACCTGAAGTGGAGGGTACATCTCCCCTGCAGGCCATGCGCGCGGGCGAATGACTGCCACCTGCGGTTCAGGAACACGTAACCGGCAGGGATGACCTCGACCTCCACCCACGAGGCCTTGCTGCTGCAGCCGTCGGCCTGCAGCCAGAGGCCGCCAGGCCCTCCGGCCGGCAGCGCGCCCGTTAGGAAGCACGGGAGCTGGAACCAGGTGCCTGCTGACCTCTCCGCCCACACCACGAACTCCAGGGATGCGTCGGCCGAGTGGGATCACGGGCGTGGTAGCCGGACGGCTGCCACATGCTTTCCCCCTTGGTCGTGGCTGCCTTGGTCGCTGCAGCCCCCGGCGCAGGAGGGAGCCTTCCCACGACTGCCGGAAGTGGTGCCGACCTTCGAGGGGGTGCACCCACACCCCCGAGGAGCCACCGCTGGTGTCGCAGTGTACTTGCGGGGATGGCCGCGGCCCCTCTTGGGTGGCGGCGAGCCTGGTCCCTCCACGAGGGCCTTCCCTTTCTCAACAATGAAAAACCTCCTCATAGGCGCCATGGATGCAGGGCAGCGGAAGATTAAGGAGCAAGGGGAGAGGGCTAGCAAGAAGATGAAGATGGACCAGGGGCTCTGTCCCCCTCGCCCTCTTATAGGTGGCTGAAGGCTAACCGGCGCCCCTCCATGTTCGAGTGATGATGGCCCTGCTGCATGCATTAGGCTGTTGTCAACTTGAAACGGTTGCCGAGGTGACGTGGGGAAGCAGAGGCGTCTGCGTCCCGTCAAGCGCCACGCGTCAACCTGGCCCGTAGGTGATTGGGACCCGCGGCGCTTCACCCTTGCCCCTTGGCTTCGCCTCGAAGCCAGCTCGAGCGCGCCTTGGGCCCGGGGGCTACTGTCGGTGTTCTGGAAACCAGGGTACCCAAACTTGCCTGCCTACGGCCCATGGCGTGGCTCCCTCGATGGTGTGATATGGCCCATCTCCAAGACCACCAAGACAAGACCCTCGCGAGAAGGACGACACCAAGACCTCCCGACGGAGCGGCCTCCCCAGGCGGCCTCCCGAGAAGCAGAGATTTCTATGCAGGTACCCAGCCTCACGAGGCTGCAATGACATGAGCCATGACGACCAAGGCCAGGCGGGCGCCAGTGGGCGCAGAGGAGGCAGTTTCCTCTTTGGTGGTAAGGAGGCAAGGACAGGCGTGGGTTCCCGAAGAATCTCCCAAAGGTTTCCATTCCGGTGCTACAAGACCAGGACCACAGGCTCGGCAAGGCGGAGGTCATCGCCGAGCCCACTGCTGCGTCACGACCAGAAGCTTTGCAGGCGAAGACCACCTTTTGTCAATATTAGATGTACTACTTGTCCCTTTCTAATTGGCCGTTGTGGAATCCTTTCCTGCCTAAGTTTCGAGGGAAGAGGACCAAGGCCACTATAAATATAGGTTAGCCACCACCATAGAGGGGGTCGACTCATTCTCACTCCCGTGACCTCACGAGGTTGTTCATCCTCTGTACTAGTTCATCCTCAGCCCCTCGTGAGGCCAATCCACCACAAAGCGGGAGTAGGGTTTTACACCGCAAGGTGGCCCGAACCTGGGTAAACTGTCGTGTTCATCTTCTTCCTTGTTCACGCAAGTCCGGTTAGGCTAGGCTGTGGGGCGACGAGTTGGCAGGCTTGAGAGGTTGAGTTCTTCGCACACGCCCCAGAGTTCGAACCTTCTTGGGTCTACGGAACCCTGAATCTGATAGCTGCTTCATGCGCCGCAGGTCGCCCACTACAGGAGCACGATCGCGAGTACCCTGAAAGTTGGCGATGAAACGCTCGCGAAGCTCGTCCCAGGAGGAGATTGACCCCACCGGGAGGTTTAGGAGCCAGGAGCGGGCACCGTCCTTGAGGGCCATGGGGAACCAGTTGCCATGACCTTGTCGTTGCTGTTTGCCACTTCGATGCTCAGCGCGTAGAGCTGGAGAAATTCCGCGGGGTCAGGGGTGCCGTCGTAATGTGGAGGCAGATCCGGCTTGCACTTGCCGGGCCAGACGACGCGGCGCAGCTCTGGGGTGATGGCACGGCAGCCTACCGCACAGGTACTAGCCGCACGGGTGGAGCTTGGTCTTGGCGCCCACACGCCACCACCTCCGGCGGCTCGCGGTCCTGGTGCTGTGGCACTAGGAGTGCATGCGCATCGGCTTGTGGGCACTGGATCACCTGGTAGTTTGCTTCATCGCGCGCCGGTGCCCCGCGCAGCGGGTTGCGCTGGGGCGCATCGCGCCTGGGCTCGGGGTCGGCGCCGCGCAGAGGAGGAGGAGTAGGTGCAATGTGGGCCACGTCGCCCGCCTGGGACGGCGGGGGGCGGAGTGAGCGGGAAGGCGCAGGGGCCTCGCCCGTGGCACTGATGAGCCCAGCGATGCGGCCAAGCCGGTCGTCGTAGCGGTCATCAACGGGGCGGTAGCGCAGCAGCTCGCTCGCCATGAGCAACATAGCCTGCGCGTTAGCAGGCCTGCGGCAAGCATGGGAGGATGATGCTGTGGCTGGAGTGGGCGATGGAGTTACGGTGCGGCCATCACGCTGCACGGAAGGTGGCAGCGACGAATCTTGCTGCTCATGGATGGCAGGGTCGGTGGCAGCGTTGGCCGCAGGGGAAGCGGAACGGCGCGGGGCACCACGGCCCACGGGCGTCGATTTAGCAACACGAGCAGCCTGGCGCTCGGCGCGGACCTGGCGGGCATCGGCCATGGAGGCGATGAAGTGGGATGGAGCGGAACTTGATGGGGGATCTCGACACGCTCCTACCTAGCGTGCCAAATGTCGGATTCAGGGCTCCGCAGACCCAAGAAGGTTCAAACTCTAGGGCGTGTGCGAGGATCTCAACCTCTCAAGCTTAGAGCCCGTCGCCCCACAGCCTTGCCTAGCCGGATTCGCGTGAACAAGGAAGAAGATGAACACGACAGTTTACCCAGGTTCAGGCCACCTTGCGGTGTAAAACACTACTCCTGCTTTATGGTAGATTGGCCTCACGAGGGGTTGAGGATGTACTAGCACAGAGGATGAACAACCTCGCGAGGGCTGTTCTTGTGAGGGTGGAAAGGGTTGGATCGGATCCCCTTCTACGGTGGTGGCTAACCTATATTTATAGTGGCCCTAGTCCTCTTCCCTCGAAACTTAGGTGGGAAGGGATCCCACAATGGCCAATTTGAAAGGGGACAAGTAGTACATCTAATCCTGACGAAAGGTGGTCTTTACCTACAAAGCTTCTGGTCGTGACGCAGTGGTGGGCTCGGTGATGAACTCCGTCTTGCCGAGCCTGTGGTCTTGGTCTTGTAGCACCAAAATGGAAACCTTTGGGGGATTCTCGGGAACCCACATCTGGCCTTGCCTCCTTAGCACCAAAGAGGAAACTGCCTCCTCTGCGCCCGCTGGCGCCTGCCTAGCCTTGGTCGTTGTCGGTGTCAAAACCAGCAGACCTCGGGGTAGGGGGTCCTGAGCTGTGGATCTAGGATCGATGGGGAACAAGGGACGACGAACACAGTGTTTACCCAGGTTCGGGCCCTCTCAAAGAGGTAAAACCCTACGTCCTGCTTGATTGTATTGGATGTATAATATGGTTTACAGAGTAGGTCTACCTCGAGATCCGTATGAGCTAAACCCTAAGGCGATGAGGTGATGAATGTAGCTCTAGCCCTGAATACTAAAAACCCTCGGTTTATATAGACACCAGTAGGGTTAGGGTTACCGAAGATAGATTACAATAAGGGATTAAAGAGATCCGGTGCCTTCTTGACTTGGAGGGCACACCACGGCTTCACAAGTCTCCTGTCACTATACGGCTCCACCAGTCCGGCCCAAGTCCAATGGGCCGTCGCCCCGAGGACCCCTTAGTCCATGACTCCCTCAGTAGCCCCCGAACTTGCCTCCAATGCTGGGGATTGTCCTCTGGAATCTTCAGATCGACGGCTTGCGAGATGAGTTCTTCTATTCGTCTACTCAACTTGGAGTCGTGTTACTTTCGCCAAACCCTATCCGGAACCCGGGCTAATGTGCTGCCAGCTTGGACAGGTTCAGGACTCTGGGCTCCGAAGACATCTCAAGATCAAGGTGGGACCATCAGAGTTTTAATGCCATCCCTTGGGGCGAGAGCGTCGCGCACCTTTTCGGAAGACGTGCGGTCCAATGCCAACTTTCCATGAGCCCGTCCTTCCAGCTACAAGGCAAGACGCCCATTTATAGATCCACAGGTGCGGGGGACAACTTACTTCTCCTTTCTCACAAGGAACAGCACCGAAGAAATTCCCAGCACCATGGTTGATCTCCCGGGCTCATCCTCGCGCCCGCACGGTCCACTCCCAGGCGATTGGTCGAGCCGTTCAATTTCGCACCTTCATCTGGAGCGCTTGCAGAAGCAGTGTTTCCTCCCTCTAGCAGATTTGGTTCCTGTCCGTGCCGGTCTCATCTCCGTCTATGGATACGCCCTTGCCGAGAACTCCCCCGCTCCGAGTAAGGAGGAGAGGGTATGTCTCATGTCCTTCCTGCTAAGAGGTTTGGGCTTTCCTATTCATCCCTTTTTGCGGGGTTTGTTAGAGTTCTACGGGATCCAACTCCACAACCTCACCCCGGGGGCCATATTGCACATCTCTGGCTTCGTAGCCCTATGCGAGATATTTCTGAGTTGCGAGGCCCACTTTGACTTGTGGAGGAAGTATTTTTGTCTTGTCCCTCGCCTCCGAGAGGGATCCATATTCAAGGTGGGCGGCGCCGAAGTATGGCGGATAGCCGGGACAGGGTACCCAATTGGGACCCCACAGAAAGATCCCGAAGGATGGACTTCGGAGTGGTTTTACATCGAAGACGTTCCACTCACCGATCCAATTCGACAAGGGTTGCCCGAATACTCAAATGACCCGCCTATAAAGCAGTTCAACTGTCGGCCCAGAGAACCTTCCCAACAGGACAGTGAAGAGGTGCGTGCGCTGGCGGCCAAGATCAGGCTGCTTACAAGCAGTAAGCTGACCATGGTTGAAGTAATGGCCATCGCTATTACCCGATGCGTGCACCCCCTATAGTAGCGGGGCCATCCTTTATGGTGCTATAACGGGACCAATGATGTAACCCATTACCAACGACAAGGGCCAGACAACAAGGCGGCTCTGGCCAAAATAATTGCCGATCTCTTCAAGGGAGAGGAGGCAGAGTTCGCTCGCATGAGTATTCGGGAAGGCTGCTCCGGATACAATCCGGCCGACTGGGTAAGCCACGATCCACTGTCTTGAGCTCATGGATTACACCCAAACTCTGACTGGTTGTATTTAAATAGGGCTAGAGGCGTTAGGTTGCGTCCATTAATTGCCCTCCTCCTCAACTGGAGAATCATTCCCGTGATGACAATCCGGGGTATCATGACGACCCAGAGACATCGATCGATTTTGAAGACGGGGTTTTCTATTAGGAGAGCCTTGACGGCGTCAAAGTTGCTGTGACAGCCGATCACCCCGGGGCTCTTCCCACTTCCACAGTAAGTGAAAAGAAGACCCTTACCCGAACAGGGCGCTCGTCTCGCGCTATTCCCCACGTGCCGACTTCTGCTCCCAAGGGTTGCCACACTACGCGTAAGACCGTTTTGGGAGGAGTGCGGACCGTGCCAACTTCGTCCACTAATGGAAGATCAAAGCGGAAAGCCTCCGCCGAAGCGGAAGCACCTGCCCCCTCGGCCCAGCGGTAACGTATTTCGGAATTGCAGCGAGGGTTGATTTTAGCACTCTTTTACTAAAACTTGCTCAACTTTTATAGAAGGCGTATGCCTCTGCACCAATCCGAAGATTCCCCGGGTGCGCCGAATCGCAGCTCCGGTCCCAAGTCTTCGGCACAAGCTAGATGCTCCCCCGAACACACGGCGGCCGGCGCACCTCCGGCGGACTCCGATGATGTTTCAGCCACCAACTCCGAAGTTGAGAGCGTAATGAATCATCGCCGCCGGAGGGAGACGTTACATCATACTGCCTTTGCCGAATAGGAATTTAGTGCTTTTAATTCGGTGGATGCGTACCTTCGAGCGGCCCGGACAGGTCTTGAAGGGATCGCCGGTCTTTTTGCCGCCAAGATGCAGGTATATAGCTTGAAAGTAGATCATGTTCCCTAACCACCTAGCCCCCAAGCCTTAATTTGGGCGGGACGGCTGAGTTAAGGGTGTCTAATGATTTTATTTTTGTAGGCCGCATGAGAGCAGAATGAAAAGTTGTCCGAGGCCCTTAAAGTGAGTCGGACACAGTTGGTCGAAACCAAGGCCGAATTAGATGCGGCTCGAATAGCCAGCAGCGAGTTGTCCGGTAAGTAGAAAAGACTTGTTGCACAGGTATACATTGTATTTTATGCATTAACACCGTATTCTCCGTATAGCCGCGGGAGCTGCAAGTGAGCTGCGGAGGGAGCTAGAGGCTGGCAAACGGGGGCTGACACGAAGTCAGGAGGAGAAAAATAAGCTCAAGGAAGAGAATCAGCGAAAAACCGAGGAAATTGAAAGCTTAAGAACCCAGCTGGCGCAAGCCTTGGAGGAGAACCAGAAGCTAAAAGGTGGCATATTTGGTAAGTACTGCTCTGACCGGTATAGTGGTCCAGTGTCATTGGCATTGTAATGACGATATGCAACACCTGCTTGATAGGTCTCCTGACTGGGCGGCCCGAGGAAGAAGTCGGCGCCTATGACGGGAATCTTTTAAAGGAGCTGTCGAAGACCTACGAGAGGGCCCGGAAGGCCATGAAGAGTATGGCGAAGGCATTATGGCCGTCGGAGGTGCCGCCAGAGAGCATGGCCGAACTAGCCAGTCACTTTAAAGGAGCTCGGTGAAGGTTTGAATTGTGGAAGATCTCTTCTTGCCGAGAAGGGGCGCGCAAGGCATGGGCTATGGTAAAGACCCGTTTCACCAAGATGGACCCGGAGCATATGGCCCGGGTAGGTCCAGTGGGCCCTGACGGCCAAGAGATACCTCTAAGCTTGGTGTATGATGATGTGATGCCAGCCGCTCATCATTCTCAGAAGGATTGCGCTTTAGAGCAATTGATAGACAATGTAGATCAAGAGTAGTTGTGTCAATTCTATGTATCTATGTACTGTACATTGACCGAGCTCAATCCACGGTCTTATTTAAAAGAAACGTTGTCTTAACCAGCCATCGGCTTCCAGCTCCCCGATCAGTGATCGGGAAGTGTTTCGTACTACATGCCGGGGAAACATGGTTGTACTTCGGGAACCAGGCAATCCGGCCATTTGGCTTGAACGGACAAAACATGTGTGGAGAGTAATGTTATATTACTATTTGATGTAAGAAACATCTTCCGACGAAAATAGTTCCTCCAAAGGTTCCTTTCTTCGGGTAACTTTATAGTCCGGATGTGTGAAATCAACGGAGACCATTGGCTACGAGAAAACCCTGGTGATAAGCGCAAGGCTATATTCCTTTCTCTTAGGCCGACTTATTGTATTCTGTAAGAATGCTAGCTTTTGGCTTCACCTGTCTGAGGTACGGTCCCGGATGACCCGGTCATAACAATCGCAGAGGTGCTCCCTTTACTCCCTAGCCAAACAATCGGGAATGTAGGGGTAAACACAGGAGCCAGGCAACCCAGCTTGGCAAAGATCTTAAGTCAAACAACTGCATGTGTTGGCTTAACATGTGTGAAAAGGATGCAATCAGTACGAATGTGATTTATACATTTATTCGGCTCTTCTGAGTGAGCCCCCATGCGAAGCGGGGTATTACATTCAATGATGTATATAATATGAGATTTGTATGGTTCGGTTTAGCCGAACTAGCACCATGTCGAAAAGAGAGAAATAAGGAAAATGAAAGAAGGAAAAGGTGGAGATGTATGTCAAGCTCAGGCGTAAAAACGCCGCAACCGGCCTGCGTTCCACGGTGTCGTGGGAAACCACGGCCACCTATGGGGCCACGGGCCCCTTTTGGTTCGGCAGGGGGACTGAGCACGTTGCACAAAGAGCGGAGGAGTGCAGCACAGCGCGGCAGAGATCACACGGGCAGTTTTGCCCAGGTTCGGGCCGCCGCAAGGCGTAAAACCCTACTCCTGCTTTGGTGGATTGATGGTGGATGGTGGTGGAAGCGCAATGCTCTTGCCCAGCAGGGTTGACTCGGGGCAAGAGCAGCTACGCGCGTATGAGTGTATAAGGGTCCGAATCCTTTCTCTGGTTGCCATGGGCCTCCTTTTATAGATCAAGGGGTCACCACCGTAGCAAATCAGTCATTGTGTACTGATTAGATAGCGAACAGTGCTATCATATCTACTCTGCAGACAGAGCAGTACGCATTAAATGCGCTGCTTAATGTCACATCATGGCCTGCCCAGCACACCTTGCCGGGCTGTTTGGCCACCTTCTCTCCTGTCTGCATGACACGTCGCTGGACGGGTGTCATTTGGAGGTGATTCCTGTAGGAAATGGCTGCCATGTGGCAAAAGGCAGCCACTTAGTCACTTTGGGGCTTGACACTACACCGATCGATGACTTGCATTGCTGTGAGGTGGGGTGGTGAAGCCTTGGCGGGGTGTTTTGCCTTCGTAGGACTCGGCAGGCCTGCCGGGGCGGTCTTGAGGCTTGCTTCCAGGGCAACCTTGGCCTTGCCAGACTCTCCTGCCCGGCAAGGGAGGTTATCCCTTAGCGGTGTCTTGCTCCTTGGCTTGACTTGGTCTTCTCAATCTGCCCTTTGATTCCTCAAAGAGCCTATCTCTCCATCTTGGTCTTGTCTTGGATGTTGCAATCTTGATCTTGGGCCTGTGCACGGTCTGGGCAATAGACCCAGGGTTTGTTGCATCGACAGGAGCCCCCGGGCCTGGCCCGAATGAGCTGCCAGGTGTTGCCGGGGTAGGCCCTAACTTATGCACAGGCGAGGGGGAAATAGTTGCTTGCCTTTTGAGATCTTCTTTGCTTCTTCATTAATCTGAGCCCATGTCAGTTTCCGGTTCTTCCGCCCGTCGCGCAATGCCAATTGCGGTGGGGCCATTCTTGTAATGGCCCATGAATGACTTTAACGCATGGGCGAGTAACTTCCAATTCACTCTTCCCACTGCGCCCTTATCCCCGGCCACGTATGCTACATGCATTGAGTGGGGTAGGTAACGGAGGCGCGTGGTGTGGGAGAGCGTTAAGGCAGGGGCCTGGTCTTCATGGATTGGTGGAGGAGGACGGTGGTTACCCACCGATGGATCAGCCCCCAGCCCCCAGCTTGCCTATAAAAGGGGGCAGGGGGAGGAAGCGGAAGTGCTCATCCATGCTCCTCTTCTCACCTTTTTCTTATTTTTTCTCGCAATGTTGAGCGAAAGAGACCGGGGCCGAGCCCCGGGCTCGAGCTTGAGGTTGGCGACGTCGGAAGCTTGTGAAGGGCCTCGGGGAGTGAGCCTGGTCCGGAGTAAAAAGGGGCGTGGTGGACATGCCATCCACAGCGCGGGAGGCGCCAAGCCCTTCTCTCACGGGGGCGTGTTTGTCCCTTCCCCCCAGCCGCTGAAGCTCTTGGTGGCTCCGACATCCATCAGGGGTGCGGCACTCGGGTCTCTTGGTAATCCCGGTATCTCCCCCCTTGGTGAAGTCGGGGCAAATGTTGAAGACGGCGGCATCTTCCTGCTCGCCAAGGTGGGAAGCGACGCCCCTCACGCGCCTCGGACGCCATCGCCGCCCGCAGCTTCTCCAGGGGAGGCAACGGCTCACGGAGCTGGCGTCCCCCTAGAGCGGTGGTGATGGAGAAAGATCGAGGGAAGATGGAGAAGACGGGTGGCAGGGCGTCAGGTCGGAGTACGATGACACCGACGCCATTGTCTCGTATTACCGACCTGCTGCCTCGTCTTTCCGCTCTTCCCCTCCCTCCCCGGCACCATCATCACTGGCCTCTTGGCTGCCGGGGAGAGGGCTGCTCTCTTGGTGCCTTCGCCTCCTCTAGCAGTCTTCCAGCTGAGCCTCGGTGGTTCTCCCTGCCGGTGCTTTTTGCTCGAGCTTCTGGTTGGCCCTGAAGGTGGTGACCGAGGCACCATCGAGCTGCTCCTTCCGTCCCTCTCCTTTGCAGCCTCGCCACTCTCGATCTTGCTAGGCTGCGCCCGGCAGGTCCTGATGGGGTCGAGTGGGGCATCTTGCTCAGGCACCCCTTTTGCCCTCCTTCTCTTCCACCGCAGTGCCTAGGAGGAGATGGACAAGAAAGGGATTATGGGGCACTTATCTTTTTTAAATCTAAAATATGTAGGCACTTGCCAAACTTTAGTTCAAATTATGTAATCTCTTTTATCCATGTTTGTGTTCTGTAAGGTTTGTACTTGTTGATCAGCATATTAATGAAAAAGATAAACCTTTCCGGGCACTTGTGCATGTAACATGCCCATGCAGAGGGGGAATGCCTCTTTATGCTCAAGTAAACAAGTTTTTCCCCGGTAGACTTATCCTGCCGGTATCCTCAAGTTGCTGCCGCGGGGCTGGGCCTGCTGGGCACAAATCGTGAAGAGGGACCAGCCCCCCGCCAACTTTTTAGCCAAAGGCCACTACAACCTCCCTGACCGAAGCAACGTTTGAGTCAAGGGATGGGAGCACCAAAGTTTTGAAAGCGGCGAGGTTTCCCTATGCACAAGTTTTTACTTACAGAACACGTATGGATAAGAGAGAGAACTTATCTGTTTGGGCTTGCCGGGGATCGCAATGTAGGCTTGTCTTCTCTTGTTCTTTTTCGGGACTGAATCCACAGTAGGAGCCTGCAGCTTGATGCAAATGAAAATGATGCGATCTTATCTACATGAACATGCAATGCTCATGATATGCTTATGCATGCATGCAATTTGTCGGGGGCCCCCTAGCGCTTCATTTATTTCGCTGTTGCTCAGGGTCTGCGCCTGGCCTTGTATAAGGGGTTACATGCAACTGAGGCAAGGCCTGTACAAAAGGGTGGCTGCCGGGCAAGGCCCGACAGACGCGCCTTACGGGTAGAACTTGCGGAGATGCTCAATGTTCCATGAATTTTGCAACTGAATGCCATCTCCGGTCTCCAGACAGACTGCGCCAGGTCTGGTGACTCGTACTACCCGGTAAGGGCCTTCCCACTTCGGCGTCAACTTGTTTGCACCCTTGGCGGACTGAACGCGCCTAAGGACAAGGTCGCCTTCCTCAAAACACCGGGCATGAACCCTGCGGCTGTGATAGCGACGTAGGGCTTGCTGATAGCGTGTGGCACGCGTAGCAGCCTGGTGACGGTTCTCCTCGAGTAGCACAGCGTCGTCACGCCGGTGCTGATCTTGCGCTACTTCATCGTAGGCAAGCACTCGAGGTGACCCGTAAATGAGTTCTGTGGGGTTAACTGCTTCTGCCCCATAGACTAGGGAGAAGGGAGTCTGCCCGGTAGCTCGATTTGGTGTCGTTCTGAGGGACCAAAGAACCACCGGCAGCTCATCGATCCACCGCCTGCCACACTTCTACAGCCTATCGAATGTTCTCGTCTTGAGTCCTCGCAACACTTCAGCATTCGCCCTCTCAGCTTGCCCGTTCTCCTTGGATGGGCCACAGAGGCAAACGAGTTTTTGCTTCCGAGGGCATGAACGTATTGCATGAAGGCGCGACTCGTGAACTGGGTGCCGTTGTCAGTGATGATCCAGGCAGGAACTCCGAAGCGGCACACCAATCCTTTCAAGAACTTGATAGCTGACTGAGCAGTCACCTTTCTCACGGGCTCTACTTCCGGCCACTTTGTAAACTTGTCGATTGCAACGAACAAGAATTCAAAGCCCCCGACAGCACGGGGGAAAGGACCAAGGATTTCGAGCCCCCAGACCGAAAACGGCCATAACAAAGGGATTGTCTGAAGAGCTTGGGTAGGCAGGTGGATATTCTTGGAATGGAACTGGCAGGCTTCACACTTGGTGACAAGCTCGACCGCATCTTGGAATGCTATGGGCCAGTAGAATCCTTGCCGAAAAGGTTTCCCAACCAACGCCCTTGATCCAATGTGGGAGCCGCATATACCCTTGTGTATCTCTGCCAGCAGTTCCTTTCCTCCTTCCCGGCAAATGCACTTCAATTTCACACCATTGGGCTTCCTTCTGTACAGCGTGTCGTCAATGAACTGATACATACTGGCCCTCTGGGCTACTCTTTCAGCTTCTTCTTGCTCTTCGGGAAGTTCTCCAGTTTGGAGGAAATGGACTATGTGCCATGCCCAAGGCGGAGCCTGTGGCTTGGCAACGAGGACTAACGGCACCTCCACATTCATGAGAGTGCAATCCTCGACCGCGGGGACCGGTGGCCTGGCGGGAGGATGCAGCTCAGTGACCGAAGGGGAGTTGTGCTCGACAAGCTTTCTGCCGGGATCCTCGGAAGGTTCTACCGGGAGAGGCTTGCCGGAGTCCAGTTTCCTCGTCTTTCTGGCCATTGTTGCCGGGGATACGGAGGGCTGAGTCAGATGGAGAACAAAAGTTCCTGGTTCCAGAGGGAGCTTTTGCGCAGCGCACTTTGACAGATGATCAGTGATGCTGTTTTTCACGCGGGGTATGTGCTCTATTTACAATCCGTCAAAGTGCTCCTCCAACTTTCTCACTTCCTCAACGTATGCCTCCATCAATGGACTTTGGTAATCCTTGTTGACTTGTCTCACCACAAGTTGCGAATCTCCGCGGATGATCAGCTTCTTGATCCCCAGTTCTGTTGCAATTCTGAGCCCGGCAAGGAGCCCTTCATACTCTGTTGTATTGTTGGTAGCCTCCTCCCAGGGAATATGCATCTGGACGACGTACTTCAGTTGCTCTCCGGTGGGAGCAACGAGAAGCACGCCAGCCCCTGCACCTTGTAGGGAGAAGGCACCATCGAAATACATGATCCATTCTTGGGGCACTTCCTTGCCAGGGATAACTTTCTCCAATACCTCTTCGTCAGGAGTTGGCATCCATTCTGTAATAAACTCTGCCAATGCTCTGCTCTGAATGGTTGATGTGTTCTCAAACTTCAAACCAAAGCTAGATAACTCCAAAGCCCACTCCACTATCCTGCCGGTAGCCTCAGGGTTTCGAAGTATCCGTTGCAAAGGGAAACGGGTGACAACTGTGATCTCATGGGCTTGGAAGTAGTGGCGCAGTTTCCTTGAGGCCATGACAAGGCCAAAGATCAATTTTTGCACGCCAGAGTACCTGGATCTAGCCCCCTGCAATAGGGAGCTGATGAAGTATACTGGGCGCTGCACCACTTTCTTCTTTGCAGTGATCGGAGAACTACTTCCGCAGATTTGCTCTTCTCCATCTTGATTCGCATCTGACCTTGCCGGGGTGTGCTCACTTTCCTCCTTGGAAGGGACACCAGCTATGTCTGCTGCTCCATCCACTTCCCTCCGTGCCACCAGTGCTGCGCTAACCACTTGATTAGTTGCCGCCAAGTATAGCAGCAACGGCTCTTGAGGTTTTGGAGTGACCAAAGTGGGCATAGGGGAAAGGTAGGCCTTCAAATCTTGTAGTGCAGCGTCTGCCTCTGGGGTCCACTCCATAGGCCCTGCCTTTTTCAAAATCTTGAAGAACGGCAAGGCACGCTTGGCAGACTTGGAAATGAATCTGCTAAGCGCGGCAACACACCCAGTCAAACGCCTCACGTCCTTGACTGTCTTGGGTGCTTGAATCTGCTCGATAGCTTTGATCTTGTCGGGGTTGGCCTCTATCCCCCGGTGGGACACAAAGAAACCAAGTAGCTTACCGGAAGGAACGCCAAACACACACCTCTCCGGGTTTAGCTTCAAGTTGATCTTGCGCAGATTAGCAAACGTCTCTTCTAAATCCTGAATGAGGGTTGATCTGTCCTTGGTCTTGACCACAATATCATCCATGTAAGCCTCAACATTTCTGTGCAACTGTGACTCAAAACCAATCTGGACTGCTCTTGCGAAACTGGACCCGGCGCTCTTCAACCCGAAAGGCATCCGCACGAAGCAGTATGCGCCACATGGGGTGATGAACGCGGTCTTCTCTTCATCTTCCTTGGACATGAAGATCTAATGATACCCAGAGTAGGCATCCAGGAAGGAAAGCAGGTCACACCCGGAGGTGGAATCCACAATCTGGTCGATGCGCGGCAAGGGAAATGGGTCCTTCGGGCATGCCTTGTTCATATCCATAAAATCTATGCACAGCCTCCACTTCCCATTAGCTTTGCATACCACCATAGGATTTGCTAACCATGTTGGATGCAACACTCCTCTAACTAGACTAGCTGCCTCAAGTTTCTTGATCTCCTCAGCAATAAACTATTGCTGCTCCAAAGCTTGCTTCTGGACCTTCTGCTTGACGGGCCGGGCATGTGGGCAGACAGCAAGGTGGTGCTCGATTACCTCCCTGGGAACACCGAGGATGTCAGATGGTTGCCAGGCAAACACATCGACATTCGCCCACAGGAAGGCAACAAGCGTGCTTTCCTATTTCTCATCGAGGGTGGCGCTGATAGTGAAAGTACCATCAGCGCGAGCCAGCCCTGCAGGGACCTTTTTCACAGTGGGTGCAGAAGCCTTGTATCTCTTGCTATTGGAACTCTCCGGTGAGTCATCAACAGGCGCAACATACCCCGAAGAGGTACGCTTCCCGGATTCCTTGCCGGTGTCCCTGTTAGCCTTCTTCTTTCCATTACTTTCCTTGGCGGGGACTGCAGCTTCAGTGGCCTCTGCCGCGACTGCCTCCCGGTACATCTTGTCCACGCTAATAATTGCGTCCTTTTCATCTGATGGAATGGAAATGACGCCCACCGGGGGAGGTCAACCACATCAAACACGATCTTCTCAGTCCGGTAATTCAACTCTCCCCCAAATGTCACCGGTAACGTGATTTTCCCCTTAGGACAACTCCTGCCGGGGTTGATTCCTTGAAACGTACCAGTAGCTTTGAGCTCCTCTTCTGCTATCTGGAGTTTGTTGATGATCTTTGAAGAAATCAGATTCAACCCGGCCCCGTCGTCAACCAACATCTTTATGACTTTGAGGTTGCGGATTGTTGGTGATATCAACAACGGCAAGCACCCTACCGCGGTGGTGCGGTCAGGGTGGTCCTCTTCGTCGAAGATGATGGGCGTGCGGGACCACTTGAGCGGCCTTCGAGAGTCTACCGCTGGCTCCACGACATTGACTTCACGTGCCCACCGTTTAAGTTGGCGGTGGGAGGAGTGCAAAGATGCACCCCCGTCAATGCATAGGGCATCAGTGGCTTTCTGGAATTCCTGCTCACTGGTTTCCTCTTCATCTCCTCCATCACTCTCATCATTGCAATCCCCCTTCTCACGGCCTCTGGCGGGTTTCCCTTGATTCTGAGGAGCCTTGCCGGGGCGGCTTGCTCCGCCACCCCGGCCCTTTCCGCCAGCGCCATTCTGACCTTTCTCTTTATCTCACTTCTCATATTCAGCCCTCTGCTTCTTGACAAGCTGCTCAACCAGATGACACTCCTGGAGATCATGGCCTTTGGTCCGATGGATCTTGCAATACGGGCCATCGCCTTTCCCAGCCTTCTCGGCAGCCGCGGCTTCCCGGCAATCAGTGCATGCGGCAACTTCCTTGCTGGGTATCTCAGCCTTGGCTTTCTTGCCGGTACTAGGCATGCCCAATCCCTCAACGGTCATCACTGCTTTATCCTTGTGCCTTTTGTTGCACTTCTTGTTCTTCTTCTTTTGACTGGTGGCCTCGTCATCATCCTTTGAATCGATCTTGACGCCATCCTCTTCTCCGGGGAGCTTCCTCCCCTCCTCTATTCGAGCACACTTATCCACCAGAGTGTACAGCTCCTTCACATTCTTGGGCAATCGAACGTTCATCTTGGAACGTATCCGGTGATTGCGCACATTGGACTAGAACGCAGCTATCACAGCTGCCGGGTGGATGTCCGGAATATTCCTGTGGACTTGGCTGAATCTCTGCAAGTATTTCTGCAGGCTCTCGCCTTCTTTTTGCAGGAGAAGCTGCAAGTCGCTGGGCCACCCTGGTTCTTGATGGCCGCCCGTGAAGGCGCCAACAAACTCATGGCACAGGTCAGCCCAGGTCGAAATGGAGTTCTCTGGCAGGTGCATTAGCCATGACCTCACATTTGGCTTGAGTGCCAAAGGGAAGTAGTTGGCGAATACCTTCTCATCTCTTC
Organism: Thinopyrum elongatum; assembly: GCA_011799875.1. Lineage (NCBI taxonomy): Eukaryota > Viridiplantae > Streptophyta > Magnoliopsida > Poales > Poaceae > Thinopyrum > Thinopyrum elongatum. The sequence goes on from CM022297.1 coordinate 213,087,773, forward strand.
CCCCGGCAGCTTTAACAGCGATGGTGTAGATGCTCAAGAACTCTGCCGGGTTCAGTCTCCCGTCATACTTCTCTGGTATCTCTGGCTTGAACGTGCGAGTGGACGGCCAACGGACTTTCCGCAGCTCGCGGGTGAAGGCAGGGCACCCAGCCTCGAAAGGCAGGTACCCGCCTCCAGCGAGTGCGGGCTCGTCGACGCCGGGGCCATCGCACCTGTCGGATTGGCGGCGGGCGTCACGGTGTCGTTCGGTGATGACACGCGCGCCTTCCCTCTTCCTGTCCTCCAGGACTCGCCGTCGGCCTTGACGCGCTCGAGGGTTCTTGGTTGCGCGGCTCCCGCGCCGGCTCCCACGGAGGGGACTGCACCGTAGGAGTGGCCCCATCTGCACGGCCAGCAGCGTGGGCCGTTGTCGCTGCCTGGGGAGGCCATGGCGGGCCAGCCCGCTGCGATCCTCCTGCCTTGGCGAAGCCAATCAGACTCTGAATGGTGGCCCTCCACTCATCCATCTGATTGGCTGCCGGCGGAAATTTCAATAGCAGCTGAGCCCGCGCCATGGCCTCCAAAGCGGTACTTGGCATGGATGTCGATGAAGACCGTAACGTCACCCGGCTCCTGACGGTGCCGGTAGCGGTTGCGCCGTGCTCTCGTCGTTATGAGCCAGCCGCCTGGATGGCGGGATGAAGAGGTGGAGGCGCTTGAGGGCCAGTGGCTCCGTTTAGCGTAGCGGCTGGGTATGCTCGTTCCGGGGGAGGCGCATGTTCTACGGCCGCACCAGCGGCGGGAGCGGTCGGGGAGTTGCGATTCCCCCCAGAGCAAGTACCCCCGCTGCGGCTGTGCCCCTCGGCCGAACGGGGAGGTGCAGATGGAATGATCTCTCCGCCCGTACCTCGTGGGGCATGGTCGCTGGGATGTAGTTGGTGCTGTCCTTCACCGGTGCCTCCTGCTCCTGCTTTGGCCACCGGGGAGGTGGTAACGACGCCGCCTGCGCCGACCACGTCCCGCGCAGCGTCCATATGCGGCGGGGCCTTCGAGGTGGATGGATGAGCTGCGGCACCAGGCTTCTTCTTGGGCGCCATGGACGATGGAGCCATTGATGAAGAAGATGGCGGTGAAGACGACGCGCTACGTACACTTCTCGGGTTCGCGCAAGCGCAGCCCCCTACCTGGCGTGCCAAAGATGTCGTGGCAAACCACGGCCACCTATGGGGCCACTGGCCCCTTTTGGTTCGGCAGGGGCACTGAGCACGTTGCACAAAGAGCGAAGGAGCGTAGCACAGCGCGACAGAGATCACACGGGCAGTTTTACCCAGGTTCGGGCTGCCGCGAGGGGTAAAACCCTACTCCTGCTTTGGTGGATTGATGGTGGATGGTGGTGGAAGCGCAGCGCTCTTGCCTGGCAGGGTTGCCTCGGGGCGAGAGCAGCTACGCGTCTATGAGTGTACAAGGGTCCGAATCCTTTCTCTGGTTGCCATGGGCCTCCTTTTATAGATCAAGGGGTCACCACAGTGGCAAAACAGTCATTGTGTACTGATTAGTTAGCGAACAGTGCTATCATATCTACTCTGCAGACAGAATAATATGCATTAAATGCGCCGCTTAGTGTCACATCATGGCCTGCCCGGCATGCCTTGCGGGGCTGTTTGGCCACCTTTTCTCCTGTCTGCATGACACATCGCTGGATGGGTGTCATTTGGAGGTGATTCATGTAGGAAATGGCTGCCATGTGGCAAAAGGCAGCCACTTAGTCACTTTGGGGCTTGACACCGCACCGATCGATGACTTGCGTCGCTGTGAGGTGGGGTGGTGAAGCCTTGGCAGGGTGTTTTGCCTTCGTAGGACCCGCCAGGCCTGCCGGGGCGGTCTTGAGGCCTGCTTCTAGGGCAACCTTGGCCTCGCCAGACTCTCCTGCTCGGCAAGGGAGGTTCTCCCTTAGGGGTGTCTTGCTCCTTGGCTTGACTTGGTCTTCTCAATCTGCCCTTTGATTCTTCAAAGAGCCTATCTCCTCATCTTGGCCTTGTCTTGGATGTTGCAATCTTGATCTTGGGCCTGTGCATGGTCTGGGCTACAGACCCAGGGTTTGTTGCACTGACACACGGGTTCGGCTCGAGGCAGTCGTCGGACGGGCGGCGAAGACGATATGCTCCTCCAATGAGTACTTCATCGATGATGTACGGTCCCTCCCATTTAGGTGATAGTTTATTCTTCTGTTTCTCGGGGAGTCGGAGGACGAGGTCTCCCATGTTATATGTCTTCGCTCAGACTTCACGGTTGTGGTAACGTCGCGCTTGCTGTTGATAGAACACGCACCGAGCTCGAGCTATGTCCTGTTCTTCTTCCAGAGCATCCAGATCATCCTGTCGATCGAGCTCGGCTTCCTTTTCTTTGTACATGCGCACTCTAGGCGCGTCCTGGATAAGGTCGCATGGGAGAACTGCTTCCGCACCGTATACCATAAAAACTGATGTGTATCCGGTTGATCGATTAGGAGTAGTGCACAGCCCCCATAGTACGGAATCTAGTTCCTCGACCCAATGGTAGTCTGATTGTTCAAGGGATCAGACTAGGCGAGGCTTAATGCCGCTCATAATGAGTACGCTGGCTCATTCGACCTGTCCATTGGTCTGTGGGTGGTACACCGAGGCGTAATTGAGATTAATGCCCATTTTACCGCACCAGTCTTTAACTTCCTGGGCGGTGAAGTTGGTACCATTATCGGTAATTATGCTGTGGGGGACACCATAACGGTGTACGACATCGGATAAGAAGTCGACGACTGGTCTGGATTCTGCCGAAGTGGCGGGTCTTGCCTCGATCCACTTGGTGAATTTGTCGACCATGACCAATAGGTACTTCTTTTTGTTTGCCCCCCTTTGAGCGGTCCGACCATGTCGAGGCCCCAGACCGCAAAAGGCCATGTGATCGGTATAGTCCGAAGAGCTGTGGGGGGCATGTGGCTTTGATTTGCGAACAGCTGGCATCCGACGCAATGTTGGACTAATGTCCGGGCATCTTCATGGGTGGTAGGCCAGAAAAAACCTGCTTGGAAAGCCTAGCTAACCAAAGCCCGAGCTGTCACGTGGTGTCCGCCCATGCCCGTGTGTATCTCTGCCAAGAGCTGCCGCCCCTCTTCTTCGGAGATGCACCTTTGTAAAACTCCTGTGGTACTCTTCTTATAGAGTTCACCCTCATGGACCTTGTATGCCTTATAGCGCCGAACTATGCGTCGTGCTTCGGTCTGATCCTCCGGAAGCTGATGTTGTGTGAGGTAGGCTAGCAGGGGTTCTGTCCAGAGTGGGATTACGACCATTACTTTGTGTGCGGAAGGTGTTTCCTCGAGTGCGGAGCCGCCGATGACGTGATCGTCTTGTTCATTTTCAGGCGAGGCATTGTGAGCGGGCTCGTTGGATAGTGCACCGATGACATCGTCCTGCCACACCACGGAGGGCTTAAAGAGCCACTCGAGGAAGGTGTTTTTGGGAACCAGGTCATGCTTGGCGCCCCTGCGGGCGAGGACGTCGGCTGCTTGATTGCTGTCTCTATCGACATGGTGAAATTCTAGGCCCTCATATTTCTATGTGCCGCCATGGCTCACATCACCTTAGCCTCGTGAGGTGGGGTACCTGCATAGAAATCTCCGCTCCTTGGGAGGACGCCTGGGGAGGCCGCTCCCTCGGGAGGTCTTGGTGTCGTCCTCCTCACAAGGCCTGGCCCCTCGCGAGGGTCTTGTCTTGGCGGTCTTGGAGATGGGCCATACCAGGCCGTCGAGGGAGTCACGCCGTGGGCCGCGGGCAGGGAAGTCTGGGTACCCTGGTTCCCAGAACGCCGACACCAGCACTGACCCACAAATTTACATCAGCATCTGTTCGAGGACACTGATGCCAGAGGATGCCTTCCAATGCTGCCCGCATACCTTTTGACAACTATATGAACTAACCGGACGAAATTCGTGCAAACAAAGCAAATTTCATATTAACCGGATGAAATTCATTACATTTCAAAAACTTTTCCTATAAACTGGATGAAATTCATTACATATTTCGCACAAACCATACTAAAACCTAATCTAAACGATCGCCGGCGCCCGACCACCATGTCCGGCCATGAGCCCCGAGAACTGACGCTCCCGCTATTGCCTTTGCCTCCTCCTCATCCGCCTCGCCTTTGTCAAGCTCCGCCTCCATAACCTCCTCCTCCAGAGCACAAGGTTCTAAAGATTTCCGCCTCCACGTCGCTGTCAAGCGGCTAATTGGCCACCGATGTTTACCCCACCAAGCTTGGCGTCAATTGAGTGTAGGAGCGGTGGCCTTCCTGGGACCAGAGCAGCGGTGACCTACCATGTACTACTCTTCCTCGCTGCCAGCTGTGCCCGCGCACGCACGCCGGCTTCATGGTCGTGGCGGCGGAGGGTGGCCCAGGGCAGGAGCCGGCGATGTCCTTCGTCTGCTCCTGCGACAGTACGTCCAAGAGAGCGTTGGAGCGCACCCGAAGAGGAGCCGACGATGTCCTTCGTCTGCTGCTGCGACAGTATGTCCAAGAGAGCTTTGGAGCACGAGGAGGCCATGGTTGGAGTGGTGCCGACAGAAGGAAGGGACCAGAGGAGAATCACTATGAGTCTTTGGCTATGGTTGGGGCTGAAGTTAATATAGCGGGAAAATGGCAATGAGATGCGGCAGACAGACGGACGGCTGGCGCCGGAGTAGGTTCGTCGGCAGCCGCGTGCCATTAATGTGGGCGGTGGACGGACGGATGGCCGTGGTGTCGTTAATGCGGAGCAGTCGCTTGCACCGGGATGCCGCGCGGGTGGCACTCTCTCGGCCGTCGCACTGCTGCAATGCTGGCGCCAGTGAGAGGTCGCGTCGGGCGTGAATGCGGCATTGACGTTCTAGAGCGACGGTGACCGTTTCAAGCGGGAAGCGCGCGCTAGCGATGGAAGGGGTTTCGGTGGGCCAAGGCGGTCAGACGTTGGCGTGGTGGTATATTGTTTTTGTAGTTTGCAAAAGTACTCAATTAATGTGGCAGTTCACTTTTTTTTTCTACGATCAACATACACCCTATAAAGCACCATGTTCAAATTTGGCACTTCTCCGGGTTCATTTACCATATTTAGGCCATTATGTGCATTTTGTAGAAATTTACTACCACCATCCTGATTTATTGGTCCCCTTAGTATTTTGTGCCAAACTTTGACTACAGATTGAACTAAGAAAATAATAATGAATGTCACCAAAAATTATATCGTTGGACTCGTATTTCTTCTATACCCCTATAATAGTGTGCGAATAACTTTGAAAGATGGTCGTTGGATGAAGCCAATCCGACGGTGCAGAGATGGCAAATCCGAGCACTACTGGCCATTGGATATCATCTAGATTCCACCAGATTCTGCCACATGTACAATCTAGAAGATTCCATGGTTGAACTTAAGCATAACGCTCAAACCTCAAAACACAAGCACTTCTTTGTTCTAGAAGCTTCCGTATCATAATTGCCCAAACTTTTTTTCTAGATGAATTGCCATTATTTATTTTTACTTTATGCTTTACAACGCACAATTCCATGAATCTTAAAATAGATTAACTTTTTTATAAAAACTATTGATTTTGAATGAGATGAACTATAAGAATTAAACGAACATCTACATCATGCATATATGACTCAAAGCTTACATGCTATAGTGTGGTATTTATTCATAATTTAGTTGCCAAATGTCATGCGTGCAATGCACGTGTACCTTGCTAGTAAACATAGTTTCTAGTGATATTATTTGTAGTTACATGCATCAACTAGGACGGAGGTGCAGAAACATCAAATCCCAGCTATAGCTACATGGGTGTGATGATAGGGACGTGGAATGCCGTTCGATCACGGTGCACGCACGCGATCCGCGTGGCTGGGGTGGCGGCCAATCTGAAAGCAACCCACAATAGGGTCAGCGCACACAGTTTCCACAGGCTACGAAAAGTAACTGTGTGCGGTAATAAATTACTAGGATTGAAGGGGAATCCAAATTTCCTTCATCGTCTATCCTTGAACTCTTGACAAACCAATGCACTATACGGTTGTCCGGCCACTCCGCCCCAGAGCTCTCACCAAGCGTCGTTCATGCCACCGCGCCGCACACTAACCGGTAAGGAAGCGATGGCATCCCGCCGTGCCGAGTTCCTCGCCGCCCACGACCGCACACAAAATTGTAGGGAAGCGATGGCATCCCGACGTGCCAAGTTCATCGCCACTCGCGACCTCACACCTACGTGGGTGGACTTTGAAGCTGCCAAGGCCAAATGGGCGGTTGATCAAGAGGCGGCCAAAGCCACATAGAGGGAGCGGAAAAGGCAGAAAGCACTCAAGAAAAGAGAGTCCCGCCGCTGCAAGAAATAAGAGGACACATGCACTGCTGCGGAGAGCTCGGCGGAGATCCAAGCATGGTGGGGTGTCGCCGACAAAGCCGGGAAGGAGAACGACGGTGTCTGGCCAGCATTTGAGAAGTACTCCCTCTGTAAAGAAATATAAGAGTGTTTAGATCACTACTTTAGTGATCTAAATGCTCTTATATTTGTTTACGGAGGGAGTAGTAGTACTAGTAGTTAATGTGTGTGTGTGTGTGTGTCGCCCGTACATTTGTTTAATTAATTACGAGCATGTACCAGTACTACTTACTACTATAGTTTTTAGAGCAAATTACTAGTACATTAGCCTAGACTCAATGGAAAAATCCCTATCCTGTGCATCAAATGGCATCTCTTTCTCTATAGGAATTGAGATGCATGTCATCTCACTTCCTAAGATTTTCATATTCCTATAAAATTCCTATCCTATGAACCAAAGGAGGCCTCTGCTGGAGTACAGTACTACTGTAGCTAGCAGTATTGCTGGTACATTAGTTTTCTTCAAGAAGCGGAATTCAATGAAGTCATGATGGTTCCTTTGTCCGAGCAACTTTACAATGGGAAAGGTTGGGCCTGTGATTTGACGGCTCATTAGTCATTATTACCGTGGCGCGATGACCGGGGTGACTCTCCCTTGGAGTTCTGCGTGCATGGCAAGTGGACCAGGATGGTCGACGTCCCACATGTCGGCGAACGAAAGTATTCTTTCCGATATCAAGGAGCAAGGAAACCGCGTGGTATAGTATCACTGCTGATTTATATTTATTTTTTATTTTTGATAAAAGCTAGCATTTCAACTCTTACGACGAAAGAGTGCGAAACACGGCACGTGCTGGATGTCCCACACGTCAGCGAAAGGAGTGGGACATGAACAGCATGGTAGAGCGTCTCCACTTCTTCCACTTCTAGGTCGGAGACCACACGTAGTACTAGTAGTATGTAACGATACAAAGTGCGACCCGGAGAGAAAGACGCGTCTAGTTGGAAGGTCTCAGGCCATACACGTAAACAAATATAAAACCTAATATGTGCCTCCAATTAATATAGCAATAGAGTACTTAGGTACGTACATCATAATAACATCGTGCATTGCACGTACAACATTTAGTGGTAGTAAGACAAATGCCCATATGCCACGCATGTTCATACTATTTGTGCCTTTCTACTTCACTTACTGTGCTACATTACTCAGGTTCGTACATCCCTGGGTACATGTCCATCTCGTAGTTCCAGTCCCACGTGTTTTTCATAGATGGAATGATCCATAATGGTGAGCAACGGGAGTCCATATCATCGCAGCTTCTTAGTGTGGCTCCCCACAATGGAGACTCATCCAAACTAAAGCGGCAAAGATCAGGGATAGGGGCGTTCAAGATATGAATTCGTCGGTGCGCAATGAAAATGCACCCGTTCTTCATGAACGGCAGGCCTTCGGCGTCGTGCACGGAAGGTGGCATCGTTTGCACTATGGGGTAGTTGTCCCCGATGAAAATCGAGTACTCTTCAAGTGTGTTCATCCGCACCCAGGTAGCATCACGGGGGTCAAACACGCTGCCATCCATCTGGTACACCTGGCATCTCAAACCTGGATACATGTTGACGTGCATGGTTATGGTCCATGCAGTATAATAAGGTGACATAAGCAGAGGATACGAATTAAAATAAAATACTTTGTATTGCTTATTTCTATGAGGGGGAAGGGAAGCAATGTATAGACCAGCTGCGGCACGGGCGACGACAAACAATTTGAAAGTGTTACCTAGGCCATGTACATTATTTAAAGTAGGAGTAGTTTTGTTTGATAGGATTATGGCTACCTAGCTAGTACTACACGGAATTGAAATTGTTAAGTCTTTTATAGTTTATACAACTAGCATTATAAAGTTGCGTAGATGACTATCCCAATCAATAAAAAAGAAGAAGGAAAGAACTACTCCTGCTCCTGGAGTATAAAGAGACATGTACTGAAATGTTATAAGATGACATGGCAATAAGATATACGATAGTTCCTTGCTCTACTACTATTGGATCGGAGAGAAGGGATTACCTGGGTACATGATCAGGGTCCGATCATGATAGATCGTGGCACCTTCTTGCCCTTCAATGGTACCATGGGTAACGACTGCTAAGATAGTACGTCCCAACTGGGTGTCGTCAGCTACAAGGTTCCAAGTTAGACCAAATGCCCCATGCACATCCATGATTAGCGATCTGATTTTGATCGGGGGATGACTTTGCCCTACACAATCGTGCAAACAAGGCAGAATTCATAGAAACCGGACGAAAATCATTACATTTCAAAAACTTTTCATATAAATCGGACGAGATACATTACAGTTTTCATACAAACCGGAGTCAAACCTACTCTAAACAAGTTGCAACTGTAATGTGGGCGGCGCACGGACGACGGCCGGCCGTGGTGTCGTTTGAGGCTACTCATAGTGGGGAGTATCATATACAATATACTAGTGCATGATACTAGTGTATGATATACTACTTTTATAGTGCATAGTATCATAGAGTAGTAGCATAGATGATCATATTTATTGCCATGCATGACCCCCTGTCTCTTCTTTAATTCTCTGCCACATCACCATGTATGCTATTCTTGAGTGTATGTACCAGCTAAGTTACCACCACTATGGCCAGCCTCGACGCGGAGCAGTCATGTGCACCGGGAAGCGGCGTTCTCTCGGCCGTCGCACTGCTTCAAAGCCGGCGCCAATGAGAGGTCGCCTCCGCTCTGGCCGGGCATTAATGCGGCATTGACGCTCTGGGGCGGCGCTGACCATTTCAGGCGGGAAGCATGCGCTGGCAAGGGAGGGGATTTGGGTCGGCCAGGGCGGTCAGACACGGGCATGGTGGTGGTATTGATTTTGTACCGTTTCAGGTGTAGTATTGGGAGTTTGCAAAACTACTCAATTATTGCACTTAGTTTCCTAAAAAATTGTGGTAAAAAATGTTACTTGCAATGCATGCATGCGTGACCAATATAAATGACCAATAAAAAACTACTACATGCACACAAAGATTTAATGCACATTGTAATCTCAACATGTGATGGGGAGCTCTAAATTTGAATTTGAAACTTATAAAATGAAAAAATTCAAAACAAATAAACTGGAAGAGAGGGAGTATACCGTAGGATGTGTCCCATACAAAACAAGTCCCCTGGTTTGTCACCGCGAAGATGTGGTTAGAAAGGAGCACAGCGTCTTCATAGTCGTACGGCGACAAATCGGCCGCAGACAACATGGTCCACCTTTGACCGCCATGTGCAGGGTTCGTGAAAGCAATCGCGATGTCGAACACCGTGATGAGAGTGTAATTTTGGTTGGCAGACGGCCTTATCAGGGCTTCTGGGATTGCTATCTTCTTCAATCTCATCGTGGTTCCATCGTACCAATTCAGGCGATGGCACATTGCATGGCTGATCCCAATGTTGGACAAAGGTTCTATGGGATGCAAGCCAATCTCCACTGGCACCAAGCCTAATCTGTGAAACAGTGGGCAGCGGGGGAATTAGGAAATGGACATGGAAGTAGTCTTTAGAATGCATTTACTACGTGATCAAACTCATCACTTACCTGCTCATCGGACAAAATCCGAGTGCCCCTCAACGTCGGCATCTCAAGGGGCGTCAACTTGCAACTACGGCCATGCCGCACTGGAGAGACCCCCAAGGAAACATCCTCGTCCTCGAGGACGCATGGCAGACCAACTAGCATGGCCTTCTCCCACGCATATTTACGCACCCTCTTAAAATATTTGGTGCAAGTACCGCTAAGTCTTGCGGATGTGAGGAAGTCGAAGCGACTTACGATTTGTCACAAAGGATCATCGTCCAAGGTCTCCCAACCTCGACGAGGACGAGAAGCACCACCACCTTGCGAATCCATGGCAATGGCGACCAACTGCCTTGTCCCTTGTGGAGGTGGTTTACACGATAGGAGATGGTAACTGCAGGGCTTCGTCCCTTTGAAAATGATGTTCTGCGGGCGCGCACTAGTGCAGTTTACATTTGAGACTTGTAAGAGGCCCATGCGTTGCACGGAACATCAAGATGCATTTATACGAGCTGTTTATCTTGTGGGAGACGAAGATGAACGAGGGAAGGCCTTATCTGCAAATGTGGAGAGGGGTGCGGGTATCTTTTTGCAAAATTGCCATAGTTTGCTTTCTATCCATCAGATATAGATCGGACGGTCTATATTGCAGGATGGCAGGCACACCATCATCACCAACTCAGTTTTTTATAAGAGTAGAGATAGAGATTAGGGAGCTGGCGAGCGGTTTGTTGTACGACGCGTTCGCGTCCATCCACTAGCCCGGAATTAAAGCACACACGACATTTACAGTGACTGGGATTAGTTGTTTTCCGGGCGCATGGACCAACGCGAACTAGCGGACCTGGTCACCCTTTTTCAAGCACGCCTTCGACAAGTATGTGCGTGACATGCGTGCATGCAAATCTTGCATGACCAAACCGTGCGAAGCAGAGCGGTAGGCTGTCGAACTACAGCCTGCATGTTGCAGCCTTGTCATCCACACACAACCTAAAGGCCAATTCATACTCCGTTGGACTATACTATACTACTACGCATTGTTTGGCACGAACATTCCTTGGAGCTCGTGCTGCAACTGGCGTACTCCATAGCCCGCTTCCCTTCTCCTTCCTCTTCCACCGCCCGCGCACGTCCGCGGGAAGCGATCGGTCAACCCTTATATAGGAGTGCTAGCACAAAAAGATGCATGCATGACCACTAAAATTTCCTTTCTCTTATCTCTATGAAATAAATGTGGCGTGAAACTCAAAGCCCTTTAAGTCTAAGTATAATGGAAATCATCGTCCTCCTCCGGCTCCGCTTCGCCCTCATCGTCGTCCTCCTGTTCCGGCTCCGCGTACTGCTCCGCCTCCAACGCCTCCTCGTCCGGCTCCAGCTAGTCCGGAGTCCGGAGGCAGGGCGACTGCCATCCAGGCTTCGCACCGCCTCCAGATCTCCGGAAGTAGCTCAAAGCGCCGCTCTAGCTGGAGCATGGCATATGTCATTACCTTCGGCCGGGCCATGGCTATCGGGCGATGGCGACCAGAGAAGAGGCGGCGGGAGGGGAATGAATGCAGCTACTGTTTGGGTTCGTCGTCCGGCTTAAATAAATGCGCACCATCACGTGTACCCGCAGGTGCACAAATTGTAACATACGGGTCTGCTTAGGGGGCTTCACGTAATTGGTATGTGTGTGAGATTCTGAGAGACAGAGTGCGTGTTTGCGACTCTACTCTTTGGACATGTACTCCACCTTCTACGTCGGGATATAAGTATAATGGTATTACACTTTAGCTTGTGATTTACCTGGCCATGTTAACGTGGTTGTGTAAAAAAAATGTCTCTTCCTGCTCATGATTTGCGTTATATAATTATGAGAAGTTTGCTAACTACTAAAATAAAGTGGAATTTGTCCATGTTATATAAGTAAATTAAGGTGATTGTTTATCATACGGGTAAGGTTGGACGAAGGGTGGTAGGAACAAATGCTCCACCTAGAGCATGTGTGTGTGAAATGGAGTCTTAGTGTGTGTGTGTGTGTGTGAAGCGGAGTCTTTGGTGGGGAAAGTAATTTAAGTGTGTGTGGCTTCATCGTAGAGAGGTGATGTGTATGGCACAGGCACCAACCAGGGGGGTGCGAGAGAGAAGAGGCCCGTAAAGAGGGAACACAAGGCGTGTGCGTGTGAGAGGAGTCGACATCAAGATAATGTGTTTGTTCAAGAGACACCAAGGAAGACTACTATATATCGATGGTGCATGTAGGCGGGAATTAAATGAAGGGATAGTCTTATTGGTTTCGGGGATATAGGGAAGAAGTGAGAGAGGGGTGTAGCTAGAAGGAGATTGTTAAGTGTGATTGTGTGTTTTAGAGAAGAGACCCATCCAGGCGGAAGTCATGTGCACACAAGAAGAGAACAATTCGATGTGGGGTGAGGTCTGAGGGTAATTAACTACATATGGAGACATAGGAGACCTTGAACGTGCATGTGCGAGAGGTATACATGTATACGTGGGATGTGTGTGTGTGCGCGCGTGCATGATCGAGATAAAAGAAAGAAGACATAAGTCATAAGATCAACGGCATGGGAGTGTCGGTGCAACAAACCCCAGGTATGTTGCCCAGACTATACACAGGCTCAAGAATGAGATTGCAGCATCCAGGACAAGGCCCAGTAGAAGAGATCAACTCTTTGAGGAATCAAAGGGCGGATCAAGAAGAACAAGACCAACCCAAGGAGTAAAATACCGCAATGGGAAAACCTCCCCTGCCGGGCAGGCTAGCCTGGCGGGGATGAGGTTGCCCCAAAGACAAGTCTCAAGATTGCCCCGGCAGGCTTGCCAGGGACGCTGAGGGCAGATTACCCCGCCAAGGCTCCACCGCTCCACTTCACGGCAACGTAAGTCACCGATCGGTGCGGTGTCGAGCCCCCAAGATGCTAAGTGGCAGCCATCTCCAGAGGAAATCACCTCCAAATGACACTCATCCAGCAACGTGTCACGCAGGCAGGCGAGAAGGTGGCAAAACAACACGACAAGGTTTGCCGGGCTAGGCTACGATGTGACACTAAGCGGCGCATTTAATGCGCTCTGTCCAGTCTGCAGAGTTAGGTATGATGGCACTGTTTGCTATCTAATCAGTACACAATGACTGATTTGCCATTGTGGTGACCCCTTGATCTATAAAAGGAGGACCATGGCAACCTTAGAAAGGATTCGGACCCCTGTATACTCATACGCGCATAGCTGCTCTCGCCCCGAGGCAACCTTGCCGGGCAAGAGAGCTGCGCCTCCACCATGGTCCTCTCATCAATCCACCAAAGCAGGAGTAGAGTTTTACGCCTCGCGGCAGCCCGAACCTGGGTAAAAACTGCCCGTGTGATCGCGGTCGCGCTGCCCCGTGCCCTCTGCTCTTTGTGCAATGCGTCCTTCCCCTCTGCCGAACGACAAGGGGCCGATGGCCCCATAGGTGGCCGTGTTTTCCCACGATAGGGAGAGACAGATTGGTATGACAATATTCATGCATGTGAGAGTGGAAGGAAGAAGGCCCGATAATTGAGCATGTGTTTTTGTCTTTAAGAGATAGTGGCGTGGGCTGGAGCATGCATCTATGGTGAGCAGAGAGAGTGAGACACAACAATTGTGCAAAAGAGATCGTCCTATAGATGCATGTATAGAGAGACATATATAGTGTGCGTGATAGGAAGCAAAAGTGTGTGCGAGAAAGAAAGGTTGCCGGAGAAACTGCAAATAGATAGAGAGATAGAGATGCTAGCTAGAGGGACATCAGCTAGTTTGTGTGTTAGAGATGACCGCCGAGTGGTTCAGAGGGGTGAGTTATGTGTGTGTGAGAGAAAGATAAAAAGAGGGTGCATGACTGCATGTAGAGAGAAACATATATAGTGTGCGTGATAGGAAGCAAGAGTGAGGGCGAGAATGAAGGTTGATGGAGAAACATATAAATAGAAAGATAAAAATGCTAGCTAGAGGGAGATCAGCTAGCTACTGTGTGTGTTAGAGATAAGAGTCTAGTGGATCAGAAGGCTGAGTTATGTGTGTGGGTGTGAGAGAGATAGAGAGAGGGTGCATGTGAGTCACATATAAACAAATATCGGAGAGAAATGAGATCCCGAGAGACGGAGTTTTGTGTTTGCGAGAGAGAAAGATATTTCACAAGGAGAGTGATAGCTAGAGAGACATATCAGGGAACGCGAGTTATCCCTAGGGAGAGAGAGTGTGTGTGAGCAACATACAAGGGAATGGTGGAGAGATATGAGACCTTGGGAGACAGAGTTTGTGTTTGTGTGTGAGAAAGAGATATTTAAGAGGGAGAGTCGTAGCTTCTCATACCTAAGGAGCGCAAGACATCTCTGTGTGAGAGGGGGTGTGCGAGCGGCACACAGGGGAATAGTAGAGAGAAATGAGACCCCGGGAGACGAAGTTTGTGTTTGTGTGAGAGAAAGAGATTTCACAGGGAGAGTCATAGTTAGAGAAACATAGCAGGGAGGGAGATATACTTAGAGAGAGATAGAGTGAAGGTCGAGGGAGAGAGTACCGTCAGTGTGTTACGAAGATAAAAGATCATTGTCGACATACAAGTAGCATGAGAGATACCCGAGAGACGATGAAGGCGTATAGGTCTAGAGAGATATATAAGCATGAGTGATAGCTATATGAGACGAATATCTGGATTAAAGGGGATTCAAATATTTAAACTAGAGATCACGACATTGATAATATCATAACGAAAATTGGTCTATCAAACATGCATATTCATTTGAATTTGGGGACACGTGTAATGTTATATAGTTTATCAATATTAGTGATCCATAGATTCTTTAATCAGAGACAATGCATGGTTTATTTGCAATTAATGTCTAAACGGGATTACACTATATGTTGCATGTGTCAAACACATTATACGTGTTTGAGAAGTAAAAAAACCCGCATGAAACACACATTAATTGGAGACAGTTAGCGAGGAATGCATACATTGGATTTCAACATAAAGTGGTTTCAAATATTTGAAAACCAAATTAAGATGGATCCAGCCTTATGAATTTGAGATCATGCCATTTGTAAACCATGTTTATGTATAAAGGGTGTTGTGCTTTTGAAAGTATATATATAAAAAAATGATGTATATAGATTTGTATTCGAATACAAAATGGATCCTGCCCGAAAAAAAGTACAAAATGGATTCGAATTGAGTTGGAACGGTAAACGTGCACTCTTTCTCTGCAAAAATTTGAACGAAGCGGGGAAACTCGCAGTAACCGTCCGAAACCAAAATCCGCGAAATGGAAATTACTACCTATCCCTGACACGCAAAGCCTATCGGCTCGATTTCTAAAGGTTTTGATAGGGGTAGGCTTGTAATTTCACTCAAACGTGACATAACCGCCTCTGCCTCTCACCTCCCCGAATTCATACATGGTGGGCGCCAAAACACAGTTTCTCCTCGGCCGAAATTTCCTCTCACCTCCCCGATTCATACACGATGGTCGCCAAAACAAACTCTCCTCGGCCGAAATCTCCGTCAGCAAATATTCGGTGTATGCGAGATTACCGTGTATCCCCAACCGACTAATATTGCTGTGATGTAGGAAATTTTAAACGGGGGCTAAGTTTGTAAATTTCCTCGCATTTGAGACAAGCGCGCCCTGAAGACATGGTTCCCCCTACCTCTCTCCCTCCATTTCCCCATTCATACTCCGTGGGCGCCGAAACACCCTCTCCACCCCAGTCTCCTCCGTCCACCACCCCATCCACCATCGTCCTCCTCCACCATGCCGGAGCTGATACCCCGACGCCATCGTCCATTACAAGAGATCGGCCTCTCTCATCCATGGCTTCGGACCAGGATCCTTGCATCGCGTCCTTTTGCTTCATCCACGCCGTTGTTCACCTTGCCGAGGCCGCTCGTATGACCGTCTCGTCCACCGCGCCGGGATATTTCCCTCGCCGCCACCGTCTGCCCTCCTAGATCTCCTTCCACGCCGCCGATAGCCATCGCTACTGCAGCACCCTCAATGCCTCAGCAGATGCTTACACGGCGCCACACCAGAGGCGGTACTCTTTCGTATCTGCTCAAGTTATTTATCTCAGCAAGAAAATAGATCGCCACTGCTTTACTGTGATTTCTTGTCCATCACTTAGAATCTTACTTGTTAGTTGAAACCAAACATTGGTTGCGAAGTTGCCTTTATCCGGTTTGCATCTTCAGATCCGCCATGGCGCGCTCACCACTATACTCGCAATGCTTATGGTTTTCCCCTTTTATATTCCACATTAGCTTAAATGACAGTCGACTGAATTTCAAATTGGGGTCAGTCCATTTTTGGGAGTTCGCCAGAGGGAAGGAAGGGGCTCGCCGGAGGGCTGCCCCATTATCTATCTTAGGGTTTCGGATGGGGACAGTGGTTGTTGGGGGCTGTCGTCGGGCTATGGTGGGGCCTCGCCGGAGGCAAAACTCGATGCGGGTGGGGGGCTGGGGTTAGCTAGAGGGATGGCCGGGGGCGGCGGAAGACCGGAGGTGGTGGCCGGTTCTGGGAGGGCGGGGGCCGGTGGTTCGGCCGGCGGCCCGTGCGGTGGTCTGTAGGGGAAGAATAATAGGTGAGGAAGAAGAAGGGTTAGGAGACGTAGGATCTTCATCCAACCGCCTGAAATGGTCGACTGACCCAAATGACGATAGTCAGGCGACTTGCATGTAGACATTCCCTTTATATTCAGTGTACCATCATCCTAGGTGCTTCAAGACGTGCTAGCATTGGTCCTCAACCCATCAAGCTAAACAACATGGCACTTATAATTCCAAATTCTGTTGCTCAAATACGACTCTGATATGATGCTGATATTACTAAAATAGAGAATGTTTAATTGGTCAGCTAATGTTCCTACTTTACTTTCGAAAAGCACGTGCGCCGCATATAGAGAGACAACAGAGAGTTGCATTCTTTATGCTCTCTGTTTCATCATGTGTGGGCAACGAACATTTTATTATCCAAAATCTGCTTGCTCTTCTTTAGCATGTTCCTCTTCTGTTCTTCTTTAATAAGTACTCTCTCTGTTCCTAAATATAAGTCTTTGTAGAGATTCCTCCATGGACTACATACGGAGCAAAATGAGTGAATCTACACTCTAAAATGTATCTATATACACCCGTATGTGATCCATAGTGGAATCTCTACAAAGACTTATGTTTAGGAACAAAGGGAGTATAATAGTTGTACAGTATGTTCATTGTAGTGAAGAGGAGCAGGGAAATTTGCAGTGTACAGGTCTATTCGGCCTGTCATGGACGCTTTCAACTCTTTCTATTGGTCTGCCCTAATATCCAGGAAATGCTGGGAGCTGTGTCGCCTTTGAGAGTTAGACTGATAGTAATAGTACTGTGCCTTTAGTTGTAGAGAGCTGGTATCCGAAGCCTTTCTAGCCATTCCGGCAATACTAGCACATATTTTCCAGGAAGTTCCACTTTCCTGATTTTACTCGTGATGCTTAGGGTTTTCCCATTATATCTACACTATGATCTGTGTAGGTGCTTTGTGTCATACTAGCAGCAGTCCACTCTTGAAGCTAAACAACACACGAATCATACACCCAAAGCTTACTTCTTCAAATACGAATGTGATATGATACTGACATTAGTTAACAGACACACATTTAATTGGTCAGCAAATGCTCCCACTTGAGTTTCCAAATGCATGTGGCCACATATAGAGAGACATCATGGAATGGCATTTTTTTGGGCGCTCTGATTCATCATGGGTGGGCGACCAACATTGTATAGAAAGAAGGGGAATCTCAATAATATGCTCCCCCTTCTATTCTTTAACATGTTCCTCTTCTGTTATTCTTTAGTAAGTACAGTATGTTCCTTGTTAGGAAGGGGAGCAGGGACATTGATGTTTGCTTGAACTACGTCGGTATTTCCCCAAAGAGGAAGGGATGATGCAGCACAGCAACGGTAGGTATTTCCCTCGGTGATGAGACCAAGGTTATGGAACCAGTAGGAGAACCACGCAACACCACGTAAACAGCTCCTGCACACAAAGAACAAATACTTGCAAACTGACGTAAGAGAGGGGTTGTCAATCCCTCACAGGTAAAATGATAGGTAAAATTGTAGTAGATTGGATAAATAGATCTCGCGGGAACGCGAGATAAAATAAATAAGTAAAAATTGCAGCAAGGTATTTTTGTATTTTTGGATTAATAGATCTGAAAATAAAAGCAAATAAAAATAGATCGCGAAGGCAAATAGCAAATAGATCTGAAAATATATGATGAGAAAATAGACCCGAGGGCCGTAGGTTTCACTAGTGGCTTCTCTCAAGAAAATACCATACGGTGGGTAAAAAAATTACTGTTGTGCAATTGATAGAACTTCAAATAATCATGACGATATCCAGGCAATGATCATTATATAGGCATCACGTCCAAGATTAGTAGACCGACTCCTGCCTGCATCTACTACTATTACTCCACACATCGACCGCTATCCAGCATGCATCTAGTGTATTAAGTTCATGGAAAAACGGAGTAATGCAATAAGAACGATGACATGATGTAGACAAGATCTATTTATGTAGAAATAGATCTCATCTTGTTATCCTTAATAGCAACAATACATACGTGTCGGTTCCCCTTCTGTCACTAGGATCAAGCACCGTAAGATTGTACCCATCACAAAGCACCTCTTCCCATTGCAAGATAAATAGATCAAGTTGACCAAACAAAACCCAAATATCGGAGAAGAAATACGAGGCTATAAGCAATCATGCATATAAGAGATCGAAGAAGAATCAAATAACTTTCATGGATAAAAACATAGATCTGATCATAAACTCAAAGTTCATCGGATCCCAACAAACACACCGCAAAAATAATTACATCATATGGATCTCCAAGAGACCATTGTATTGAGAATCAAACGAGAGAGAGAAAGCCATCTAGCTACTGCCTACGGACCCGTAGGTCTACAATGAAGTACTCACGCATCATCGGAGAGGCACCAATGAGGATGATGAACCCCTTCGTGATGGTGTCTAGATTGGATCTGTGGTTTCTGGAACTTGCGGCGGCTGGAATTGATTTTCGTCGACTCCCCTAGGGTTTCTGGAATATTGGGGTATTTATAGAGCAAAGAGGCAGTGCGGGAGGCCACCGAGGTGGGCACAACCCACCTGGGCGCGCCCTGGTGGGTTGTGCTCCCCTCGGAGCACCCCTCTGGTACTTCTTTGGCCCAACAGGTGTCTTCTGGTCCAGAAAAAATCCCCAAAAAGTTTCGCTGCATTTGGACTCCGTTTGGTATTGATTTCCTGCGATGTAAAAAACAAGCAGAAAACAACAACTGGCACTGGGCACTATGTCAATAGGTTAGTACCAGAAAATGATATAAATTGATTATAAAAAGATTGTAAAACATCCAAGGATGATAATATAACAACATGGAACAATAAAAAATTATAGATACATTGGAGACGTATCAGCATCCCCAAGCTTAATTCCTGCTCGTCCTCGAGTAGGTAAATGATAAAAACAGAATTTTTGATGTGGAATGCTACCTAACATGTTCATCACATATTCTTTTCTTTGTAGCATGGACATTTGGACTTTTATATGGTTCGAAGCAATAGTCTAGTTTTGACATGAGGACTTTAATACTCAAGCATATCAACAGGCAACCATGTCTTTCAAAATATCAACACTAAAGCAAGTTATCTCTAGCCCATTATGCTCAATCACTGATCCATTCATGAAACACACTCGAATACTAGCTATACCCAATGCTCAAGTACGATCATAGTGCCCCTTAGTTGGTGCTTTATAAGAGAAGATGGAGACTCAAGTAAAAATAAAAATTGCATAAAGTAAAAGAAAGGCCCTTCACTAAGTGAAGTATGGATTTGTAGAGGTGCCAGAGCTCAAAGCTTAAATTGAGAGATAAAAAAAAATTGAGAGGCATACTTTTCCCACCAACGAAAATGACTTAGAGTTCCCTATACTTTCCATGCTAGATATATCATAGGCGGTTCCCAAACAGAAATTAAAGTGTATTCCTTTTTCCATCATACTTTCACTTTCCATGGCTAGCCGTATCCACGGGTGCCCTCCATACCAACCCTTTCCAAGGAATTTATTATTTGATAACATAAAGTAAATTCATTTTTCATTTTGGGACTGGGCATCCCTAATACCTTTGCCGTACTCTCATGCAATGACAAGTGAATAAACACCCATCGTGAGAATAATACATCTAGCATGGAAAAATATCGGCCACCCCTCACCGCCTCGCGAGTGGTACGAGCACACAAAAGAGAAATTTACTTTGAAAATTAGAGATGGCACATACAAATTTTCTCAGAACGGCACGGAAATACCGCATATAGGTAGGTATAGTGGACTCATATGGCAAAACTGGTTTAAAGGGTTTTGGATGCACAAGTAGTGATCATACTTAGTGCAAATGAAGGCTAGCAAAAAGATTGAGAAGCGTCCAACCAAGAAACAAAAAATCTTGTAAGCAAGCATTAAGCATAATTAACACCGAATAATGCACCACAAGTAGGATATAATTTCATTGCTTAACTATTGACTTTCGTGCTTGCATAGGGAATCACAAACCTTAACACCAATATTCTTACTAAAGCATAATTACTCATCAACATGACTCACATATCATATCATCATATCTCAAAACTATTACTAAGAATCAAGTTTATTTTTTGTCCAATGATCTTCATGAAAGTTTTTATTATATCTTCCTTGGATATCTATCACTTTGGAACTAATTTCATATGTTGCTTTTACTAAGCTCAAACAAATATAAGTGAAGAACATGAGCATAATATTTTTTCTCTCAAATTAATTTAAGTTAAGCAAGAGAGAATTTCTTTAAAATTTTACTAACTCCCAAATAAATCTAAGTGAAGCATGAGAGCATTTCTTCAAAAATAGCAAAGCACACCGTGCTCAAAAAGATATAAGTGAAGCACTAGAGCAATTCCATAGCTCTAAAAATTTAAATGAAGCATAGGAGCAAGCATAGCATAATTTTTGGCTCTCTCAAAAAGGTGTGTCCAGCAAGGATTCGAGACTTAAAATAAAAATCAAAACCAGCAAAGACTCATATCATACAAGACGCTCCAAGCAAAACTCATAATATGTGACGAATAAAAATATAGCTCCAAGTAAAATACCGATGGTCGTTAGAAGAAAGAGGGGATGCCACTCGGGGGCATCCCCAAGCTTAGTTGCTTGATACTTGTTGAATATTACCTTGGGGTGCCTCGGGCATCCCCAAGCTTAGCCCTTCGCTAATCCTTATTCCTTCATCCATCGTGATCTCACCCAAAACTTGAAAACTTCAATCACACAAAACTCAACAAAACCTTCATGACATCCGTTAGTATAAGAAAACCAATCTTCACTTTAATTACTGTGGAAAACCCATTCAAATTTTGTTCTTGCATTATATATACTGTATTCCAACTTTTCTATGACAAAAACTCTTCAAAGAAAACCATAGATTCATCAAAATAAGCACACAATGCAAAGAAAACAGAATCTGTCAAAAAACAGAACAGTCTTCAAAGATACGAATTGTTCTCATACTTCTGTAACTCTAAAAATTCTGAAAAATAAGGACAATAGAGGAAATTTGTATATCAATCTTGTGTAAACAATTCAAATTTTTTTGTCTCTTTTGTGAATTTTCAAAATTGTTTTACTGGACGCAAAAGTTTCTGTTTTCCAACAAGATCAAATCAACTATCACCCAAATCATCCCAAAGGCTTTGCTTGGCACAAACACTAATTTAAACCACAGAAACACATCTAACCAGAGGCATAATTGGGTATTTTATTGAAAACAGCAAGAAAAGCAAAAAGATACAAGTTGGGTTGCCTCCCAACGAGCGCTATCGTTTTACGCCCCTAGCTAGGCATAAGATTTTATTGATGCTCACATGAAAGATAATAATGAAAACACAAAGAGAGCATCATAAAACATGTGACAAACATATTTAAGTCTAACATATTTCTGATGCATAGGAATTTTATAGGAAAACAAATTAGCAAGACAAGCAAGATCTAGCATATGCATGGAAGAAAACAATAGCAATCTCAACATGGAGAGAGGTAATTTAGTAACATGAAAATTTCTACAACCATATTTCCCTCTCTCATAATAATTACATGTGGGATCATATTCAAACTCAACAATATAGCTATCACATAACATATAATCTACATGATCCACATGCATGCAAAGTTGACACTCTTCCAAAATAGTGGGATTATCATCAAATAAAGTCATGACCTCTCCAAGCCAACTTTTATCAAAAATTTCATAAGATTGAACACTCTCCAAATATGTGGGATTATTTTTACCTAAAGTTGACACTCTTCCAAACCCACTTTCAATATTATTGCAAAAATTATTATCAATAACATATTCATCATGAGGCTTAAATAAATTTTCAAGATCATAAGAAGAATCACCCCAATCATGATCATTGCAATAAGTAGTGGACATATCAAAATTAGCATCCCCAAGCTTGGGGTTTTGCATATTATTAGCACAATTGACATTAATAGAATTTATAATAACATCATTGCAATCATGTTTTTCATTCAAGGAGCTATCATGAACCACTTTATAAATTCCTTCGTTTAACACTTCATCACAATTTTCAGATTCATAAATCTCAAGCAAAACTTCATAAAGATAATCTAGTGAACTCAATTCACTAGCAATTGGTTCATCATAATTGGATCTTTTGAAAAGATTAGCAAGTGGATGAGGATCCATAACAATAGATTTTTCGCAAGAGAAGATGCAAGCAAATAGAAGGCACATGGCAACACAAGCAAACATGAGATCTGACGAAAAAACGGCGAACGAAAAAAAAGGGCGAATAAAACGACAAATTTTTGTGAAGTGGGGGAGAGGAAAACGAGAGGCAAATGGAAAATAATGTAAATTGCAAGGAGATGAGATTTGTGATTAGGAACCTGGTAGATGTTGATGATGTCTCCCCGGCAACGGCGCCAGAAATGGCACGTGGACGGGGGACTATCTTGACTTGATCCTCCTCGGCAACGGCGCCAGAAATTCCTTTTGATGTTTGCTTGAACTACGTCGGTATTTCCCCAAAGAGGAAGGGATGATGCAGCACAGCAACGGTAGGTATTTCCTTCAGTGATGAGACCAAGGTTATCGAACCAGTAGGAGAACCACGCAACACCACGTAAACAGCTCCTGCACACAAAGAACAAATACTTGCAACCCGACGTAAGAGAGGGGTTGTCAATCCCTCACGGTTAAAAAGATAGGTAAAATTGTAGTAGATTTGATAAATAGATCTCGCGGGAACGCGAGATAAAATAAATAAGTAAAAATTGCAGCAAGGTATTTTTGTATTTTTGGATTAATAGATCTGAAAATAAAAGCAAATAAAAATAGATCGCGAAGGCAAATACCAAATAGATCTGAAAATATATGATGAGAAAATAGACCCGGGGGTCGTAGGTTTCACTAGTGGCTTCTCTCGAGAAAAATACCATACGGTGGGTAAACAAATTACTGTTGGGCAATTGATAGAACTTCAAATAATCATGACAATATCCAGGCAATGATCATTATATAGGCATCACGTCCAAGATTAGTAGACCGACTCCTGCCTGCATCTACTACTATTACTCCACACATCGACCGCTATCCAGCATGCATCTAGTGTATTAAGTTCATGGAAAAACAGAGTAATGCAATAAGAACGATGACATGATGTAGACAAGATCTATTTATGTAGAAATAGACCCCATCTTGTTATCCTTAATAGCAACAATACATACGTGTCGGTTCCCCTTCTGTCACTGGAATCAAGCACCGTAAGATCGAACCCATCACAAAGCACCTCTTCCCATTGCAAGATAAATAGATCAAGTTGGCCAAACAAAACCCAAATATCGAAGAAGAAATATGAGGCTATAAGCAATCATGCATATAAGAGCTCGAAGAAGACTCAAATAACTTTCATGGATAAAAACATAGATCTGATCATAAACTCAAAGTTCATCGGATCCAAACAAACACACCGCAAAAAGAGTTACATCATATGGATCTCCAAGAGACCATTGTATTGAGAATCAAACGAGACAGAGAAAGCCATCTAGCTACTGCCTACGGACCCGTAGGTCTACAATGAAGTACTCACGCATCATCGGAGAGGCACCAATGAGGATGATGAACCCCTCCGTGATGGTGTCTAGATTGGATATGTGGTTTCTGGAACTTGCGGCGGCTGGAATTGATTTTCGTCGACTCCCCTAGGGTTTCTGGAATATTGGGGTATTTATAGAGCAAAGAGGCGGTGCGGGAGGCCACCGAGGTGGGCACAACCCACCTGGGCGCGCCTGGGCCCCCAGGCGCGCCCTGGTGGGTTGTGCTCCCCTTGGAGCACCCCTCTGGTACTTCTTTAGCCCAACAGGTGTCTTCTGGTCCAGAAAAAATGCACAAAAAGTTTCGCTGCATTTGGACTCCGTTTGGTATTGATTAGCTGCGATGAAAAAACAAGCAAAAAACAACAACTGGCACTGGGCACTATGTCAATAGGTTAGTACCAAAAAATGATATAAATTGATTATAAAAAGATTGTTAAACATCCAAGAATGATAATATAACAACATGGAACAATCAAAAATTATAGATACGTTGGAGACGAATCAGACATCTGTAGTCGACAGCTCTATTGGGCCGCTTCTGCTACATGATTTCGCACTTCGAGTTGGTCTGCCATAATATCCCGGAAATGGTGGGAGCCGTGTGGTCTTTGATAGACTAGACTGATAGTAACAGCAGTGCGCCTTCAGATGAATAGAGCCGGCCTGTAGGTGATCGATAGGCTGCATATTAGTAGTGGCAAAACCCTGTATTTTCCAGACAGTACCGTTTTCCCGATTTATTTATGGTGGTTATGGTGTACCCCTTTTATCTACACTACGATCTGCCTAGTGGTTGTGCTCTCTCATTATCATGGTTTGGCAATAAACTTTCTATACGGTATATTATGAACATCATCTGCCTACTATCCTTACATCTGGAGCTCCCAACAGGGAGCCTATTTTTTGTGTAGTTGTGCCAGATTATATTAATCTACTCACCATATTACAGCACACATGGGCTCTCTCATCAAAATCCAATGATAGCACACAAGGGTTTACAGGGAGCCCCTATTATATTAGAATATCCTCTGCATTACAAAGATAATCTCACTACTATTTATGCTTCCATGCTTCTCAGATATTGTACGTAATCACAATGAATATAAGAATGCGCACATCAGAAGAATATTGCGGAACAGTTCAATGGGTAACAAACATGGCATCAAGGGATTGAGATCCATAGTGGATGCAATGAAACCCACATGCTCCCAACCTATAGATTCGTATTTAGAATATGATCCTAATGACTATTCTGAGCTCAAGGAGTCAAAGGAAGATGGCCTATCCTGTTCATCCAATAAGGTGCTTGTTCTAATTTGGCAAGGTTTTATTGGTTGCACGTATGTTGCATAAGGTGTCTTGCCTTTCTTTTGCTTTGTTGCACCGCCATCTGCTTAGTTTACTCATGATATATGTGAAGATGCCATGCCCATCCATTATCAATACATATTCCATTTGTCGTCATACCATGTTTTTCCATTCAAATGTTGTTCTTGTGTTTCAGACATCCAAAAGGAAGAGGGTGATTGCAGAACCTAAAGGAGTACAAGCAAAGTCCTTGAAAAAGGTGGTGCTACCGGAGAAATCAGATAGCACCCCACTTATATTGGCGATAGAACCAGCACCGCAAAACATAGGATATCGCAACTATGCTGGTCACTGCTTTGCTTTTGTTAGTACCTATTGTCCTATCGCTGTGCTTACATTCATACCTGGTGGATTATGTGACATCATTGTGCATTATAGCTTGCTTATCCACTGTTCACTCTAAACTATCAGATCCATATTAATGCTTACATTAATGTAGAATAAACCCAATGCTTATGAAGAAATTTAGTTCTGCATTGTTCTTGTAAGTATCTGCTGTCCTTCATCACTGTACTTATATTGTCAGCTAGTTCTTCATGTACACTTTGCAGCTTATTTTCCCTTGCCCTCCATTTTCTACACATAAGATCTACATTTACTCTTGCCAAAATATTGAATAAAACCAATGCTACTGAAAAAGTTTAGCTCTGCATTGCTCTTGTTAGTGCCTTTTGCCTGTATGCTGTATTTACATTTGTACTCTACATCTTACGTTAAATAATCGCCATTTGTTCCTATATTTTCACATCTATATTTGCTCTTAACAAAATGTAGAATAAAGGCAATGCTCTTGAAGAAGAGTCTGCGGTAAACTTCTTGAATTGCGCCCCCCCCCCATCAATATGGACAAGGGCTTTATAGAGCCGGTCTTCACTACTAATGTAAGTTTGTCCTCCTCGAGCCTTCAAACTTTGTTGTGTATATTTGGATAGCTATGAGTGCAAATGCTATTTATTTTTGTCGTCTACATCAAATTGCTTGTTCAAAGTTTATAACGAAGAAGTACATAAACATAAGTTTGTCCTTCTCAATTTCAGTCTTTAGTTGTACAACCTAGTTCCTTATTCATACCATGTAAATTAAACTAAACATAGCAAGTTATCTTCTTTAGCACTGCGTGTATACTTGTGTTCTTGATCTGTAATCTAGTGGTGTGGTGAAACTACCAACTCTAGCACAATGTCATATCCTGCTATGTCTCAACTATGAACAATGCCATATTATATTAATGTTATTTAAATCATGTCTCTTTATTTACTAATCTAAAATGGTATAAATTGACAGTACACTCATCATTCATGCTTATATGTTGTTTAGCACTACATGTATGCTTGTGTTCTTGATCTGTAATCTAGTGGTATGGTGAAGCTGGCCGCTCCTGCACAATGCCATTTCCTGCCATCTTAACTATGAACAATGCCTATTATGTTAATGCTATTTTAAACCGTGTCTCTATTTCTGACAAAGAAATGAGATGAATTGACAGTGCTGATGCTTATACGTGCAAAACCTATTATCTACCTACTTGTTTCTCTTTCAGGGTGACAGCACTGATGCTAGGAAGAACTGCCACAATGATAGTGAGACGAACCCATTGTTTGTCCCTCTAACATATATTCCAGAGAAGAAGGCAACACATCTTGAGGGTAGCGATACAACCCCAAAGTCATGTCTTGATGTAGTGTCGAACTTACTCAGTGACATAAGCTCGATGAAGTCGCTACCTGAATCTGTTCGACTTCTTCAGTCTGAAATTCAAGCAGAAAGACATGCTTCCACTCAAATCCGACTGGAACTCCAATCTCTATGCAGGATTAACCGTAAGTACAGGACGTCTATTGATGCTATGCAGCTTGAGTTGGTGGATATAAGTGTCAAACAAGCGCAGTCTCATCAGGTTGCTAAGCTGCTTGCAATGCAGCTCCTGGGCTGGGCTAACCTTTCTTGAACTGTGTTGAAGTGTTGTTGGTTCCGTCTATTATTTTGTCGGCATGTTTACTTCCACTAGTGCGACCTGCCCAGTTTATGGAATCTGCTGACTGGTTGCCCTTTATTATCACTGGCGGCGAACTTTGATGCCCAGGGGATGTAATATGCTGTAATTTCTTTGTTGTATAGTCTAGGTTTATTCTTCGTCGTGATGTTGTAATTTATCTGCTATTTATGCTGTCGTCGCTCTGAGAAAAGGTCGTAATCTTCGATCAGAGTGCAATGAGCCAATAGGCTAGGTTTATAAAAAATAATTTCGGTACTAAAACTGGCCGGTCGCCAATCGCTAGTACGGGCCGAACCGTGGGCCTACAATCATCTTGGGCCATTAGTTAGGTCTAGACTTAATCTGACCCACTATTAGTTTCAGGCCTTTAAAAGGCAGAGTAAACCACTTGCCTTAATTGGGCCAGAAAATTAAATAGGCTTTTAACAGGTTGAGATCTAGATTGAGCCTTAATTTTGGCGAACAAATCATGGGCCGACAGTAGGCTGTAATATACATCGGCCCATTATTGACCCATATGTATGACGGGCCATTAACAGGCTAAAATGTTTTTGGGCCTTGGCTGACCCAATTACATGATGGGCTGGAAGCAGGCCGGATGTATAACCGGCCAAAATTAGGCCCAACACTATCAAGGGTGTCGGTGTACTAAGTATTGGGCCACTAGTACCCCGTACTTGTGCACGGGCAGTTGTAGTCATCCTCGTGGCAAGGCTTGCCAGGAACAGTTCGAGGTCGATTCAAGCCATCAAAGAAATCATCAAGTCAGAGATCTGAGGATCAGCAGATAAGCAGAGCTAGAATCCGAAGGCCAGCTTCCCCGGCAAGATCCTTGCCGGGATGGCCTGTGGAGCCCGGCAAGACTTGGCGCCCGGCAAGGCTTGGCGTCCGGCAAGGCTTGGCGCCCGGCAAGGCTTGGCGCCCGGCAAGGCTTGGCGCCCGGCAAGGCTCGGTGCCCGGCAGGCTTCGGCGCCCAGCAAGATTCTACCATTGTGCCACCGCTTCGGCACAGTAACAAGTCTGACATTCTGGGTCCTTCTCTGGATGCGTGGCAACGCGCCAGTGGAAGACAGCTTAAGTGGTGCTGATGGGATGGCCCCTTTTTCCATCCCCAAGAAAGTGAGGGCACCTAAACGGACACCTCACGATGCATTAAATGTGTTTGTCCTAATCCGTCAGGAGTTAGGTATGATACCCTGTAGCTACTTTACACCTCAATGTATGTACATTTTGCCACTGTGGTGACCCCTTTGAGCATATAAAAGGAGGCCCATGGCAACTGCTACAGGGGAGGAGAACTTCTGGCCCATTCTGCATGCGTAGCTGCTCTTTAAACGTACTGTTCATTGCGAGCGCTCCTGAAGGCTGGGCTCAAGAACATCAATAAGAACACAAAGTAGGAGTAGGGTTTTACGCTGATAAGCGGCCCGAACCTGGGTAAAAACTTCCCGCGTCGATCGTTGGTTCTGCTCTTTGCGTATACCTCTCCCCCCGCCGAATCGTAAAGGGATCTCTCGGGATCCCATAGGTGTCATACGCCGACATCTTTAGCGTGCCAGGTAGGGGGATTGAAGGTTGCGTGAACCTGATCTAGTGATCGATGCCTCAGTTTCTTCATCATCATGCCGCCCAAGAAGAAGAGCGCTGCGACGGCGCAACCATCCGCGTCCGTTCTGCCTACGCCTTCGCGTACAGGCGACGGCGTGGGTGCGGAAGGAAGAGGATTAGAACCCCCGCGGCGTTCTGGTGATCTGAGCCAAGCGAGCGGTATCGTTCGCAGTGGCAGTGGTAACCTACACGCCGCTGGATCTAGAGATGGCGTTGTGTTGCCTACGGGTGGCACAACGAACTCCAGAGATCGGAGGGCGCCTGCTGGAGCTCCCGCGCAGGCGCAAGCATCACGACCTATCCAGGGCGTGCATGATGAGCGACGTCATGGCGCTGGTGGTTCAGGGCGTCCCCATGAAAAGATTTCTGCGCATCGATCCCAAGATGCACGGGACCAGCATGCACACCGAGGTGCTGGCGGAGGTGGCACGCGGTCGCGTGACCGTGGTGGTGCTCCTTCTAATATGGTTAGGAGTCAGAGCACCTCACGTACCTCGCACCTGTCGCCACCGCCTATGCCAGCGGAAGCCTTGGCACGTGCGTAGCTGCTCCTCGATTTTCCTCCTGCCCCGGAGAAGATGGAGGAGTGGCGAGCTACTATCCAGAGCCTTGTCGGCTTCGCCAACAAAGATGGGCCGCAAGAGGCAGGGCCCTCGCAGTGGAGGCCCATCGATCCGGCGCGAGCCGATGTGGAGAAAACCGGAGGTGGTGCAACCACGGTGCACTCCCCTCTGCGGCACCAGCGGCGGCCGACAACTCAGCAGGTCGACCGCCATGAAGAATTTTCCACGGCGTCATCCGATCCACGGATGCGCCGCGATCAGCGTCAAGTTCTCCAGGAACGAGGCAAGGAGGACGCTCGAACTACCATCGAGCAGCGACGGGAAGCGCGCTATCAATCTGATAAGCGCGCAGGGCCGGCTGTCGACGAGCCTGCGCCAGGGGACGTAGGAGACTTGCCTTATGAGGTAGGGACTCCAGCGTTTACCCGTGAGCTGCGGCAAGTCCGGTGGCCCAATTCCCGAACCTTCAAGCCGGAGGTCCCGGAGAAATATGACGGTAAGACCCATCCCTCGGAGTTCCTGAGCATCTACACCATTGCAGTGCAGGCTGCCGGGGGCCGAGATGACAAGATACTTGCCAACTACTTCCCGTTGGTGCTCAAGCCCAACGTCAGGTCGTGGTTGATGCATCTGCCGGAGAATTCTATTTCTTCCTGGTCAGATCTGTGCCATCAGTTTGTTGGCGCCTTTGTTGGAGGCCACCAAGCTCCTGGCCAAGAGAGTGATTTACATATCATCCCTCAGAAGGAGGGCGAGTCCCTGCGCAAGTTTATCTAGAGATTTAGCCGGGTGCAGTACAATATTCCTGACGTTCACCCTGCCGCTGTCGTTAGCGCGTTCCACCAGAACGTGCGTAACCGCAAAATGCGGGAAGAGCTGGCAATGAACAAAGTCAGGAGTATTGCCGAGCTTTACGCTTTGGCCGACAAGTGCGCTCGAGCTAAAGAGGGGAGGAAACTCCCTGGCGAGGCTGTTGGCGCGGCGGGCGACTCCGAAGAAGAAGATGCCGCGGCCCCGTCAAGGAAAGGCCGGCGGCCGAACAGGAAGCGCGGAGGCAAGGCCGTGCTTGCTGTCGAGGAATCCGACAACCCCGGCGCCGCCAAGAAGGCCAAGGTTGGTGACCCAGGCAAGGACTTGCCAGGTGTCCTTCCTGTCAGGCCTTGGCGGCTGCCGACAAGTTGGAGAACTCCGGGAAGCAGTATTGCAAGATCCATCGCACCAAGGGCCATGATCTCCAGAACTGCCGGCAAGTTGAGCAGCTTGCCAAGAAGCAGAGGGCCGAATACGAGAGGCGAGATAAGGAGAAGGCCCAAGATGGTACTGATGGATCCGGTAAGAAGCGCGGTGGCCGAGGGGGTCGCCGCGGCAAGGCTAAGCAACAAAAGGATAGGCCCGCTCGGGGCCGAGACAAAGAAGATGATGATGAGGAAGATGATGAATCCAGTGAGCAAGAATTCCAGAAGGCTACGGAGGCCATGTGTATCGATGGGGGTGCCTCGCTGCATTCTTCCTACCGCCAACTCAAACAGTAGGTGCGGGAGGTCAATGCGGCAGAGCCATCCCCAGATGCATGTAGGCCCCTGAAGTGGTCCAGCACGCCTATCATTTTCGACGCCGAGGATCACCCTGATCGCACAACTGCGGTCGGGTGCTTGCCATTGTTGGTCTCGCCAACGATTCGCAACCTCAAGGTGACGAAAATGTTAGTTGACGGCGGGGCCGGCCTAAACTTAATCTCACCGGACGTGCTCAGAAAGCTCCAGATTCCCGACGAGGACCTCGAAGAAACGGGTACGTTTCAAGGGGTCAATCCGGGAAGAACCCAGCCCAAGGGCAAGATTACGCTGCCAGTGACATTTGGCAGCGAGCTCAATTTCAGGACTGAGAAGGTGGTGTTTGATGTTGCCAAGATCCCCATGTCATAAAATGGGATCCTTGGTCGGCCAGCGCTAGCTAAGTTCATGGCGGCATCGCACTACGCGTACAATGTTCTAAAGATGCCTGGGCCATTGGGCGTCATCACTATCCATTCTGATAAGAAGGATGCTCTCATCTGTGCCGACCAACTTTACCGAGAAGCAGTTGCACCACCTGCCATCAAGGCACCTGCTCCTGCCGCTGGAACTCCCGGGGGGAAGAAGAAGACCGGCAAGAACCTTGGCGCGAACTCCGGCAAGCGCACCTCCTCGGAGTGCTGCGCTTCCATCTAGGACGCACCAGAGAGTTCCACCGGCAAGAACAAGAAATCCAAGGCTGCTCCGCCGGAGACCAAGAAGGTGCCTGTCAGAGAGGACGGAACGGGGGGAACTTTCACCATAAGTTCCACCCTAGATGACAAATAGGAAAGCGCGCTCATTGCTTTCCTGCGGGCGAATGTCGACGTGTTTGCATGGCAACCGTCTGACATCCCCGGTGTTCCCAG
This sequence comes from Thinopyrum elongatum, assembly GCA_011799875.1. Lineage (NCBI taxonomy): Eukaryota > Viridiplantae > Streptophyta > Magnoliopsida > Poales > Poaceae > Thinopyrum > Thinopyrum elongatum. Next base: position 213,119,887 of record CM022297.1, read on the forward strand.
GAAGGTAATTGAGCACCACCTTGCTGTCTGTCCTCATGCGCAGCCCGTCAAGCAAAGGGTCAGGAAGCAAGCCTTGGAGCGGCAAGAATTTATCGCCGAAGAAATCAGAAAGCTGGAGGCGGTAGGACTGGTCAAGGGAGTGCTTCATCCAACCTGGTTGGCCAATCCGGTTGTAGTGCAGAAAGCGAATGGGAAATGGAGGCTTTGTATCGATTATACAGATATCAATAAAGCTTGTCCCAAAGATCCTTTTCCCTTGCCGCGCATCGACCAGATTGTGGATGCCACTGCTGGTTGTGATCTCCTGTCCTTCCTTGATGCCTATTCAGGGTATCATCAGATTTTTATGGCAAAAGAAGATTAAGAGAAGACCGCCTTTATCACCCCATGTGGTACGTATTGTTTCATACGAATGCCTTTCGGGTTGAAAAGTGCTGGTTCAACATTTGCCAGAGCAATCCAGATTAGTTTTGAGCCTCAACTCCAAAGAAATATGGAGGCGTATATGGATGATATAGTGGTCAAAACCAAAGACAAAGCGACACTCATTCAAGATTTAGAAGAAACATTTGCAAACTTGCGCAAGATCAACTTGAAGCTCAATCCTGAGAAGTGCGTGTTCGGTGTTCCTTCCGGCAAGCTCCTCGGATTCTTTGTATCTTGCCGGGGAATCGAAGCGAACCCCGACAAGATCAAAGCTATTGAGCAAATTGAAGCGCCGAGACGCGTCAAGGATGTGCGTCGTCTTGCCGGCTGTGTTGCTGCTCTAAGCAGGTTTATTTCCAAATCTGTTGAGCGCGCCCTGCCCTTCTTCAAAATTTTGAAGAAGGCAGGTCCAAAGAAATGGACTCCGAAGGCGGAGGCTGCGCTGCAAGATTTGAAGAAATACCTTTCCTCTCCACCGACGCTACTCGCACCTAAACCACAAGAGCTGTTGCTGCTGTATCTGGCAGCAACAAATCAAGTGGTTAGTGCTGTGCTAGTGGCACAGAGAGAGGCTGATGAGGAAGCAACACCAGCGGCAGGACCGCCAGATGATGCGGCAAGATCTTCCCCGGCAAGACAGGATCTGCGCAAACAGAAGAACCCATGCAGAAGAAGAAGATGGTGCAGCGCCCAGTCTATTTTGTTAGCTCTCTTTTACAAGGAGCTAGGTCAAGGTATTCTGGTGTGTAGAAATTGCTTTTCGGCCTTCTAATTACCTCGAGGAAGCTGCGCCATTACTTTCAGGCACATGAAATCACCGTCGTCACTCGCTTTCCGTTGCAACGGATCTTGCAAAATCCAGAAGCAACCGGCAGGATCGTGGAGTGGGCGTTGGAGTTGTCCAGATTTGGCCTCAAGTTTGAAAGCACTTCAATGATTTAGAGCAGGGCCTTGGCGGAGTTCATTGCAGAATGGACCCCAACGCCAGACGAAGAGACTCAGGAAACAACTCTTCCCGGCAAGGAAATCGATCAGCAATGGGTTATGTACTTTGATGGGGCTTTCTCGCTGCAAGGCGCCGGTGCTGGCGTGCTGCTTGTCGCACCCACCGGAGAGCACCTCAAGTATGTAGTCCAAATGCACTTTCCCCGGGAGAGTTCGACCAACAACACTGCAGAATACGAAGGTTTGCTTGCCGGTCTCAGGATGCGGCAGACCTTGGTATCAAAAAGCTCATCATCAAAGGCGATTCACAGCTTGTCGTCAGGCAAGTTAGCAAGAGTTATCAAAGTCCATTGATGCAAGCCTACGTGGATGAAGTGAGGAAAATGGAAGAGCGCTTTGACGGTCTGCAAATGGAGCATGTTCCTTGTGCCGAGAACAGCATTGCTGACGACCTGTCAAAGCGTGCCGCCCTCAAGTTGCCTGTGGAACCAGGAACTTTTGTGCTCCGATTGACTCAACCATCCGTGGTGCCATCAATGCGGCAAGAAAAGAGAAGAAAGTTGAACTCTGGCCAGTACTTCCCGGCAGAGCTCCCCGGAGCCGCCGGCAAGGAAGTTGCCGGGATCGACATGCCTGCCGGGGAACAACAGGCTCCGGCAGGGCCTCAGGCCCTTGCTGTCGATACAAACGTTCCCCCGGCAGAGGAGATGTCTTTAGTCCTAGCTGTCGAGCCTCAGGCTCCAGCATGGGCGCAGCACATTGTCCATTTCCTTCAGACAGGAGAACTCCCTGAGGAATAAGAAGAAGCAAAGAGAGTAGCCCGTCGGTCTGTTATGTACAAGTTCGTCGATGACTTCCTGTACAGAAAGAGACCAAACGGTGTGAAATTGAAGTGTATCCCTCGGGAGGATGGACTAGGGCTGTTGGCAGAGATACATGGAGGCATATGTGGCTCTCACATAGGGTCAAGAGCGCTTGCCGGGAAAGTATTCCGGCAAGGTTTCTTTTGGGCCACCGCTCTCCAGGATGCAACTGCACTAGTCACCAAGTGTGAAGCGTGCCAGTTTCATTCGAAGAAATCACATCAACCAGCTCAGGCTCTTCAAACAATCCCTCTCTCCTGGCCATTTTTGGTCTGGGGGCTCGACATACTGGGCCCTTTCCCCCGTGCTACCGGGGGCTTTGAGTACTTGTACGTGGCTATAGACAAGTTCACAAAGTGGCCGGAGGTGGAAGTAGTGAGGAAGGTGACAGCACAATCAGCCGTCAAGTTCTGTAAGGGAATTGTTTGTCGTTTCGGTGTGCCCAACAGGATCATCACCGACAACGTCACGCAGTTCACAAGTCGCACCTTCATGCAGTACGTCCAAGACCTTGGCGGCAAGATTTGTTTTGCCTCTGTTGCTCACCCGAGAAGCAACGGCCAAGCAGAGAGGACCAATGCTGAAGTGCTGCGCGGTCTCAGGACCAGAACCTTTGACAGGCTGAAAAAGTGCGGAAGACACTGGATTGATGAGTTGCCGGCGGTTCTTTGGTCAATCAGAACGACACCAAATCGAGCCACCGGCCAGACGCCCTTCGCTCTGGTCTACGAAGCGGAAGTAGTTCTCCCCACGGAACTCATATACGGATCACCTCGAGTGCTCGCTTACGATGAGCTTGAGCAAGAGCAACTGCGGCAAGATGACGCTGTGCTTCTTGAGGAGAATCGTCTTCAGGCTGCTGTGCGAGCTGCACGCTACCAGCAAGCTTTGTGCCGCTATCATAGCCGTAAAGTTCATGCCCGAAGCCTTGAGGAAGGCGACCTTGTTCTTCGGCGGATTCAGTCCGCCAAAAATTCAAACAAGTTGACGCCAAAGTGGGAAGGCCCTTATCGGGTAGTACAAGTCACCAGGCCCGGCACTGTCCGCCTGGAGACCGAAGATGGCGTTCGAGTGAGCAATTCCTGGAATATCGAACATCTTCGCAAGTTCTACCCATAAGGCGCGGTTGCCGGGAGCCCCCGGCAACCACCCTTTTGTACAAGTCTTGCCGGCAAGGCATGTAATCCTTTGTACAAAGCCAGGCGCAGACCCTGGGCACAGATGAATAAATTTAAGTGTTGTACATTCCCTTATTAATTCCCATGTTCATATTTATATATGCATGTTTGTCTAAGATGTTGTATGACACCTACCCCCGGGAAGTTCTAACGAACCGCCAAGGTTTCATGTCTTTATTTTCTCTTCTTTCTTTTTAAAAGACAGAAGGATTCCTCGCGTGCACATTTGCCGGGGGGGAAGGGAGATATGAATACCAGTTGGCGACATTCGGAATCGACGCTTGCCGGAGGAAGGACAAAGATAGAAAGTTAAGTCCTAAAAACTCAGAGCAAGTTTTTCTTTTATTACAAAGTTATTTCCTTGGACGATTCCGACTCTTGTATGGAAAATCTGCACGCGAAGGAACCCTTGTTGTAATCAGTTGCGCCCTTACTTTGTTTCGAGCCCACTCAACGATTTAAGTGGCTGCACTGAGAACGCCAAGGAGTCTTGCCGGCCACTGCGCCTCCAGCAGGCTGCTGAAGTCCCGCACCCAGCGCTCGCGGTAGGTTGCGCGCCGGCAAGTTTTTCAGTAATCGTAGGGTGAACTCCATACATGAAAGAATCAGACAAGGAAAATAACAAACATGAACCTAAACATAGGCGAGTTATATTACATTCATGAGTTGCCGCAATTCTAACTTGAGACTTAATTGCCTTTTACATGGAATGACGACGGCAAGAAAAGGGGGAGCACTCAATCCCTGCGCTGGCCTTCGATCCTTTTGATGGAGTCCACCTTCTCGAGGATGGGCGCGATGCATTCTTCAAGCGCCTCAACATTTGCGTCCCTTGGCAGATGGCCGAGCGTGTTGGAGAGGTCGATGCCAGGATTGTTGTGCACCACTTTGATGAGCACCTTGCGGAGGACGGCCCGGCAAAGCCGGCGAGTCTCGTTGGCCAATTGGGTCGCCCGGCTAGACTGGAGCACCCTCAAGGCGTTGGTGATGCTTTTAAAGAACATCGTCAACCTGGCACTTGGAGATATTCTTTCCTCGGAAGAATACTTGAAGTTCGACAGGCCCATGGTTGACAGTTCTGCCGTAAGCTTCTCCGCGGTGGCGATAAGACGTCCAGTCCAGATCTCCACTCCCTTTTCGTAATCAGCTTGGGCTTCGGCGGCGCTTTTGAGTAGGTTCCTCTCTCCTTGGAGATCCTTGAGTAGAGCCTTCTCACGGGCCCTGCCGGCCTCGAGAGACTTCTGCAGCGTGGTCAGCTTCAGCTCCAGAACCGCAATGTTATCAGCCGCAGAGGAGAGCTGCTTGGTTTTGTTGGACAGTGCAACTTGCATCTCCGCCAAGGAGTGGAGGGTTTTTTCCCTATCACCCTTGAGCGTCGAGAGCTCCTTGCCGTGCTCTTCGAGATCTGTTTCCAACCTCTTCACCTTGTCACTCAGCTCGTTTTTGGCGGCCTCTGCAGCTTCGGCAGCATCGACGGTCTCCTTGAGCTTGCCGGCGTGACTTGCAGTCAGAGCTTCGAGCGCCTCCTTATGTTTTTTCTCTAGCTCCTGGGTCCACCGCGCGACAAGATTCTCGATATCTTCGTCTTTGTTGCGAAGCTTGGCGGCGTGCGCCTGCTCACGTGTGGTGAGATCTTCCTCATGAGCATCAAGAGCAATGCGGCGCCCCATCAGGAGGGCATCTTCGGCAGCAATCCTTTGAGTAGCTTCATCATGCGCCTTCTCCATATCAGATTGCTTCAGGAGGATCTCTGTCCACTGCTGGCTCACTTGTTCCCGGCCGGCAACCAACTCTTGGAGGGCCTCGGCGTGCTAGACTTGCATTTGTGCGACGCGCCTTTGAAAATCTGCTTCGGCCGCCTCGACAACTGCCATTCTGGAATCCGCCTTATCTTTCCGGGCGCGGTGGAGAGCCTGGAGCTTGCGGAAATTCTCGCCCATGGCCTGAAGAAGCTGATCCTCTTCAGATTTGCCGCTGCTAGTGCTGGGGTCGTCAACAACTTCGAGCCCGGCAGTAGCGATGATTTCTTCAAAAACTTCTCCGTCGGCTGGTGCCCCAGTGCTTGCCGTCCCCGGCAAGTTGACGAACAGGTTCTCGCCAACCTTGAGGTATTTGCTGGATGAGGGGCCCTCAGATGTTGACGGCTGGTCTTCAGTGACCGCATCACCAGTGGCAGGGGGCTCTGTGGCCGGCACAGCGCCTGGCGCTCCTGCGGCAGGAATGCCGTCAGTATGGTCATCGGCCTCCCTGTCACCCCCTTCAGCAGGTTCCTTGGCGGGTTCCTCTTGTGCAGTCTTGGAGGCCTCCCCGTCAAGAGCACCACCAGCCTCGACAGTGTCATCCTTGGTGGCCTCGCTGGCAGCGATCCTGTCTGCTTCGGCAGCAGCGTCCCTGGCGGTCTCCTCGATGACAACGTCGACGTCCATGTGTTCCATCACAGGGAACTCTGAAGGACGAAGGAGGAAAACAGAATAAGATCGAGATTGAAGTTTGAAGCGACTAAAGACAGAGAGATAAGGGAAAGAGTAACAAGCACTCTGAGGCAATCGAGTACCTGCGTCGAGCTGTTGGGAGGTGGCCTCGCCCCTCCCGGCGACTTCGGTTGCCGGGGCTGGGTTGCCGGGGTCCGTGCTTGCCGGCTCCTCCTCAATTAAGGTAGGCTCGTCGGTAGGATCTCTTGCCGGGGACGTGCTTGTGGGCGGCGCGGTCGATGGAGGTGGCACGACGGGGATGTCTTCCGAAAACTCTCCTTGTTGCCGTTCTTCTCCTGCAAGCCCAAGAATATCAGCGGCAAGAATGGAAGCCTCAGCACCCACCAGCAGAAAAAGAATAGTAAACTTACGTTGGGGGCTGCGCTGGGGGCTGTGCCGGGGGCTGCGTTGAGGACTGGGCTCCGGGCTGACGATGATGGTTTCTGGCACGCTCGTGGAGCTTGCCGGGGGCTCGTCGCCCGTAGAAGTCTTTGACCTCTTCGCCATTGTCGGGGCACGACACCTATGGGATCCCGAGAGATCCCTTTACGATTCGGCGGGGGGAGAGGTACACGCAAAGAGCAGAACCGGTGACCGACGCGTGAGGTTTTTACCCAGGTTCGGGCCGCTGATCAGCGTAAAACCCTACTCCTGCTTTGTGTTCTTATTGATGTTCTTGAGCCCAGCCTTCAGGAGCGCTCGCAATGAACAGTACGTTCAAAGAGCAGCTACGCATGCAGAATGGGCCATAGTTTCTCCTCCTCTGTAGCAGTTGCCTTGGGCCTCCTTTTATATGCTCAAAGGGGTCTCCACAGTGGCAAAATGTACATACATTGAGGTGTAAAGTAGCTACAGGGTATCATACCTAACCCCTGACGGATTAGGACAAGCACATTTAATGCATCATGAGGTGTCCGCTTAGGTGTCCTCACTTTCTTGGGGATGGAAAAAGGGGCCATCCCATCAGCACCGCTTAAGCTCTCCTCCACTGGCGCGCCGCCACGCATCCATGGAAGGAGCCAGAATGTCAGACTCATCACTGTGTCTAAGTGGTGGCACAGTGGCAGAACCTCGCCAGGCGCTGAAACTTGCTGGGCGCCAAGCCTTGCCGGGCACCGATCCTTGCCGGGCGCCGATCCTTGCCGGGTGCCGATCCTTGCCGGGTTCCTCAAGCCACCCCGGCAAGGATCTTGCCGGGGAGGCTGGTCTTCGATTTCCAGCTTTACTCATTTGCTGATCCTCAGATCTCTGACTTGATGATTTCCTTGATGACTTAAATCGACCTCGAGCTGATCCCGGCAAGCCTTGCCGCGAGGACGGCTACAACTGCCCGTGCACAAGTAAGGGGTACTGAGGGCCCAATACTTAGTACACCGACAGGAGCCCCCGGGCCTGGGCCACACACGAGTGCGAGGCGTTGTTGGGCTAGGCCCAAACAGTGCACGGGCACGCGTGGCAGAGAATCAACTGCTCGCAAAGATCTTGTTTTACTGCGCCCCCCACTACACGCACGGAGCACGCGATGTGGGAAGCGTGCCAAAAAGGCTGCAAACTGTTTCGCGCCCACAGAGGCGCATTCATATTGGGGGATAAACAAGGCGGCCCCGCTCCTTCCCCATAAAAAGGAGAAGTCGTGGAGGCGCAGACCCATTCACCCCCCTCTTCTTCCCAATCTAGCTATTGCCATCGCCTTCCTCTGCTCGAGCTCAGAGCGAAATCTTCCTTCTCTACTACTCGCCATTCCCGCGCTCGTTCCATCCTCCTGCTTCCATCTCCACAGCCGCCATGCCGCCTAAGACCAGCAAGGGCAAGGGCACAGACAAGGAGGCAAAAGCCGAAGTTCCGGAAAGCGAGCTGGTGAAGATGCGGAAGAAGCTCGTCGTCTTCCCTCCGATGCTTGACGCCGAAACCTTGAAGGGACGATACCAATGCATGTGGGCGAAGGGAACACAAGCCCACCCCGCCACGCGCGTCATCCCAGGTGCTAATTCCAAAGGCGGATCGGACAGATACCCCTTCTTCATCGCGTACTTTTATTGCGGGCTCTGTCCACCTTTTTCCGATTTCTTCAACGACATCATGTATACGTACGGCTTCCGCCTTCTTGACTTCACGCCGAATGCCATATTTTGCATGTCGATCTTTGCCCATCTTTGTGAAAATTTCGCCGGCGTGATCCCCAATTCCGCTCTCTTCCGCCACTATTTCTATCCTCGAATCCAAAAAGGAGAGGCTCTCTCTGGATCTATTGCTTGGATTCCAAGGGCCTGGAACAAAGAGATATACCCAGATGGAGTTTACCGCGAAAAGTGGGACAAGTGGCGGGCCGAATGGTGCTGGATCCAGGAAGCAGATCCTCATCCTTTTTGTCATCCCCGGCGACAGAAGGTGGTCCGCGGCAAGGATTGGGGCGATCTCGCCGCAGAAGACGAGAAGCTCACAATCGCCACTACCAGAATCCTTCGCTTGAAGGCTGCCGGGCTGACAATGGAGATGATCGGCTTCGACATCCTCCGCCGCCGCATCGCCCCTCTGCAGAATAGGGGAAGGCCAGCCTGGGAGTATAAGAACGCAGCCGATGTCATGAGGCTGCGCCCCGGGCTGAACAACAACTTGACTGTTATGCAGCTTGGTGCCCTCCGCCAGAAGTTATTCCAGCGCGAAGACAAGCACCGGCTGCCGGCAAGGATCGTCCCCTTGTGCAACAACTCTGCGCTGGGGTCGATCATTGCTTTCTTGCCGATGTTCAACGCTCACGGCCTTGACCCGACCTGGGTCGAGCCAAGCGAGGAAGAAGCACAGAAATTCTTCGACAATCTGACGGAGAAGCCTGTCCGGCAAGAACCAGATCTTATTCGCGCCACCACGGATCAGGAGGTAGCATACATCGCTACCAGAGTGGAGGAAGCGAATCTTGCCGCGGAAGCCGGCAGCGTTGGCTTCACGGAGTGGGAAGCCAGCGAGGCAGAGGTGGTAATGGAGGCGAGGCCTGCCGGGGAGGACGAGGTTGCCGGGGAAGAGAGCGGCGCAGCCGCTGAAATCTCGTCCGGCGAGGACTCAGTCGAAGAAGAAGAGACGCGGGAAGAGCCCCCTCCCCCGAAGAAGAAGACGAAGCGTGTTCTTCGGAAGGCTGCGTCTGACATCCCGGCAAGCCAGCCCTCTCCGAGCGGTGAAGCCCCCGGCAAGAAAGTGGCCGACAAGACCGGACCACGGCAGGGGGCCCGTCAACAGCCTGCACGGCGTGCGAGGCCCGCACCAGCGGCCACTGCTGGGGCGGCAGGAGGGTCTCGCACCACCGCACCGGAAACTGCCCCGGCGCCTGCCACAGCCAAGCAGCCTAGGACTCCTCCTCCGCCTCCCCACTCAGACACCACAACGGAGGTCGACTTCGACATCTCCGGCTTTAGTCCGGAGCGAGAGGAAGAAGAGTAAGTACTTCGCCACAACTTTTGCCTTCCAATCTTGCGTCAATTTATACTGACTTGCTTGCATTGCTTCTGTAGTGACACAGAAACCTTGCTGGAGAGGATGGCGAAGAGGTCAAGGACTTCTACGGGCGACGAGCCCCCGGCAGGCTTCACTAGCGTGCCAGAGACCGTCATCGTGAGCCCGGAGCCTAGTCCTCAGCGCAGCCCCCAGCGTAAGTTCATAGTCCCTTTTTCTGTTGGCTGGTGCCGAAGCTTCCATTCTTGTCGCTGATATCTTCGGGTTCGCAGGAGAAGAACGGCAACAAGGAGAGGATTGCCCCATTGTGCCTCCTTCATCGACCGCTCCGCCCACAAGCACATCTCCAGCAAGAGATCCTGCCGACGAGCCCGTCCAGATTGAGGAGGAGCCGACAAGCACGGACTCCAGCAACCCACTCCCGGCAACCGGAGTTGCCGGGAGAGGCGAAGCTACTTCTCGACAGCCCGACGCAGGTACTCGATCGCCTCAAAGTGCTAGCTATTCTTTTCCCCTTACTTCTTTATCTTTGATCACTTCAAAATCAAAAATTTGATCTTGTTCTGACCTTCTCCTTCTCCCTTCAGAGTTCTCTGAGATGGAACATATAGACGTCGACGCTGTCATCGAGGAGACCGCCAGGGATGCTACTGCCGAAGCGGACAGGATCACCGCCAGCGAGGCCACCAAGGATGATGTTGCCGGGGCCGGTGATGCTCTTGACGGGGAGGCCGCCAAGACGGCACGAACGGAAATCGTGGAAGAACCTGCCGAAGAGGGCGACAGGGAGGCTGGAGACCATACTGACGGCATTCCTGCCGCAGGAGCGCCAGGCGCTGCATCGGCCGCGGAGCCCCCTGTCACTGGTGAGGCGGCCACTGAAGACCAGCCATCAACATCTGACGAGCCCTCATCCAGCAAGTACCTCAAAGTTGGCGAAAACCTATTCATCAACTTGCCAGGGTCGGCAAGCACCGAGGCACCAGCCGAAGGAGAAATTTTCGAAGAAATCATCACTGCTGCCGGGCTTGAAGTTGTCGACGATCACAGCACTAGCAGTGGCAAGTCTGAAGAGGATCAGCTCCTTCAGGCCATGGGCGAGAACTTCCGCAAACTCTAGGCTCTCCATCGTGCCCGAAAGGAGAAGGCGGACTCCAGAATGGCAGTTGTCGAGGCAGCCGAAGCGGATTTTCAGAAACGCGTCGCACAAATGCAAATCTGGCATGCCGAGGCCCTTCAACAGCTGGTTGCCGGTCGAGAACAAGTGAGCCAGCAATGGAATGAAGTCCTCCTAAAGCAATCAGACATGGAGAAAGCCCATGACGAAGTTGTTCAAAGGATTGCTGCCGACGATGCCCTCCTGACGGGGCGCTGCGTTGCTCTTGATGCTCATGAGGAAGATCTCACTGCTCGTGAGCAGGCGCTCGCCGCCAAGCTTCGCAGCAAGGATGAAGACATTGAAAATCTTGTCGCGCGGCGGACCCAGGAGCTGGAGCAGAAGCACAAGGAGGCGCTCAAAGCTCTAACTGCAAGTCACGCCGGCAAGCTCAAGGAGGCCGTCGATGCTGCCGAAGCTGCAGAGGCCGCCAAGAACGAGCTGAGCGACAAAGTGAAGAGGCTGGAAACAGATCTCGAAGAGCACGGCAAGGAACTCTCGACGCTCAAGGGGGACAGGGAAAAAACCCTCCACTCCTTGGCGGAGATGCAAGTTGCCCTGTCCGACAAGACCAAGCAGCTCTCTTCTGCGGCTGATAATATTGCAGTTCTGGAGCTGAAGCTGACCACGTTGCAGAAATCTCTCGAGGCCGGCAGGGCCCGTGAGAAGGCTCTACTCAAGGATCTCCAAGGAGAGAGGAACCTGCTCAAGAGCGCTGCCGCTACCCAGGCTGATTATGAAAAGGGAGTGCAGATCTGGACTGGCCGTCTCATCGCCACCGCGGAGAAGCTTACCGTGGAACTGTCAACCATGGGCTTGTCGAACTTCAGATATCCTTCCGAGGAAAGAATATCTCCAAGCGCCAGGTTGACGATGTTCTTTGAAAGCATCATCAACGCGTTGAGGGCGCTCCAGTCCAGCCGGGCGACCCAACTGGCGAACGAGACTCGCCGGCTTTGCCGGGCCGTCCTTCGCAAGGTGCTCCTCAAGGTGGTGCACAGCAATCCCGGCATCGACCTCTCCAGCGCACTCGGCCACTTGCCAAAGGATGCAAATGTTGAAGCGCTTGAGAAGTAAATCGCGCCGATCCTTGAGAAGGTGGACTCCATCAAAAGGATCGAAGGCCAGCGCAGGGATTGAGTGCTTCCCCTTTGATTCTTGCCGCCACCATCTCATGTAAAAGACAGTTAAGTCTCGAGTTAGAACTGCGGCAACTTATGGATGTAAGTTAGAACTGCGGCAACTTATGGATGTAATATAATTTAACTATGTTTAGGCTCATGCTAGCTACTTTCCTTGTCTGATTCCTTTATGTATGGAGTTCATCCTACGCTTACTGAAAAACTTGCCGGCGCGCAACCTGCCGCGAGCGCTGGGTGCGGGACTTCAGCAGCCTGCTGGAGGCGCAGCGGCCGGCAAGACTCCTTGGCGCTCTCAGTGCAGCCACTTAAATCGTTGAGCGGACTCGAAACAAAATAAGGGCGCAACTGATTACAACAAGGGTTCCTTCGCGTGCAGATTTTCCATACAAGGGTCGGAATCGTCCAAGGAACTAACTTGGTAATAAAAAGAAAAACTTGCTCTGAGTTTTTAGGACTTAGCTTTCTGTCTTTGTCCTTCCTCCGGCAAGCATACGATTCCGAACGTCACCAACAGGTATTCATGTCTCCCTTCCTCCCCCAGCAAATGTGCGCGCGAGGAATCCTTCTGTCTTTAAGAAAAAGAAAGAAGAGAAAATAAAGAGATGAAACCTTGGCGGTTCGTTAGAACTTACCGGGATCAGGTGTTATACAACATCTTAGACAAACATGCATATATGAATGTGAACATGAGAATCAATAAGGAAATGTACAACACTTAAATTTATTCATCTGTGCTCAGGGTCTGCGCCTGGCTTTGTACAAAGGATCACATGCCTTGCCGGCAAGACTTGTACAAAAGGGTGGTTGCCGGGAGCCCCCGGCAACCGCGCCTTATGGATAGAACTTGCGAAGATGTTCGATATTCCAGGAATTACTCACTAGAACGCCATCCTCGGTCTCCAGGCGGACAGCGCCAGGCCTGGTGACTCGTACTACCCGATAAGGGCCTTCCCACTTAGGGTCAACTTGTTTGAATTCTTGGCGGACTGAATCCGCCGAAGAACAAGGTCGCCTTCCTCAAGGCTTCGGGCATGAACCTTGCGGCTATGATAGCAGCGCAAAGCTTGCTGGTAGCGTGCAGCTCACACAGCAGCCTGAAGACGATTCTCCTCAAGGAGCACAGCGTCATGTTGCCGCAGTTGCTCTTGCTCGAGCTCATCATAAGCAAGCACTCGAGGAGATCCGTATATGAGTTCCGTGGGGAGAACTGCTTCCGCCCCATACACTAGAGCGAAGGGCGTCTAGCCAGTGGCTCGGTTTGGTGTCGTTCTGATTGACCAAAGAACCGCCAGCAACTCATCAATCCAGCGTCTTCTGCACTTTTTCAGCCTGTCAAAAGTTCTGGTCCTGAGACCGCGCAGCACTTCAGCATTGGCCCTCTCCGCTTGGCCGTTGCTTCTCGGGTGAGCAACAGAGGCAAAACAAATCTTGCCGCCAAGGTCTTGGATGTACTGCATGAAGGTGCGACTTGTGAACTGCGTGCCGTTGTCGGTGATGATCCTATTAGGCACACCGAAACGGCAAACAATTCCTTTGAAGAACTTGACAGCCGACTGTGCTGTCACCTTCCTCACTGCTTCCACCTCCGGCCACTTTGTGAACTTGTCGATAGCAATGTACAAGTACTCGAAGCCCCCGGTAGCACGGGGAAAGGGACCCAATATGTCGAGCCCCCAGACCGAAAATGGCCAGGAGAGAGGGATTGTTTGAAGAGCTTGAGCTGGCTGATGTAATTTCTTCGAATGAAACTGGCACGCTTCACACCTGGTTACTAGTGCAGTCGCACCCTGGAGGGCGGTAGGCCAAACGAAACCTTGCCGGAATGCTTTCCCGGCAAGCGCTCTTGACCCTATGTGAGAGCCACACATGCCCCCATGTATCTCTGCAAACAGCTCTAGTCCATCCTCCCGAGGAATGCACTTCAATTTCACACCGTTTGGTCTCTTTCGGTACAGGACGTGATCGACGAACTTGTACATAATAGACCGATGGGCTACTCTCTCCGCTTCTTCCTGTTCCTCAGGGAGTTCACCTGTCTGAAGGAAATGGACGATGGGCTGCGCCCATGCTGGAGCCTGAGGCTCGACAGCTAGGACTAAAGGCATCTCCTCCGCCGGGGGGACATTTGTCTCGACAGCAAGGGCCTGAGGCCCTGCCGGAGCCTGTTGTTCCCCGGCAGGCATGTTGATCCCGGCAACTTCCTTGCCGGCGGCTCCGGGGAGCTCTGTCGGGAAGTACTGGCCAGAGTTCAACTTTCTTCTCTTTTCTTGCCGCGTCGATGGTGCCACGGATGGTTGAGTCAATTGGAGCACAAAAGTTCCTGGTTCCACAGGCAACTTGAGGGCAGCACGCTTTGACAGGTCGTCAGCAACGCTGTTCTCGGCACGAGGAACGTGCTCCATTTGGAGACCGTCAAAGTGCTCTTCCAATTTCCTCACTTCATCTACGTAGGCCTGCATCAATGGGCTTTGATAGTTCTTGTTGACCTGCCTGACGACAAGCTGTGAATCACCTTTGATAATGAGCTTTTTAATACCAAGGTCTGCCGCGATCCTAAGACCGGCAAGCAAACCTTCGTACTCTGCAGTGTTATTGGTTGAACTCTCCCGGGGAAACTGCATTTGGACTACATACTTGAGGTGCTCTCCGGTGGGTGCGACAAGCAGCACACCAGCACCGGCGCCTTGCAGCGAAAAAGCCCCGTCAAAGTACATAATCCATTGCTGATCGGTTTCCTTGCCGGGGAGACTTGTTTCTTGAACTTCTTCGTCTGGCGTCGGGGTCCATTCTGCGATGAACTCCGCCAAGGCCCTGCTCTGAATCGTCGAAGTACTTTCAAACTTAAGACCAAAGCTGGACAGCTCCAACGCCCACTCCACGATCCTGCCGGTTGCTTCCGGATTTTGTAAAATCCGTTGCAACGGAAAGCGAGTGACGACGGTGATCTCATGTGCTTGAAAATAATGGCGCAGCTTTCTTGAGGCCATAAGGAGGCCGAAAAGCAACTTCTGCACACCATTATATCTTGATCTAGCCCCTTGTAAGAGGGAGCTAACAAAATAAACTGGGCGCTGCACCACCTTTTTCTTCTGCACGGGCTCTTCTGTTTGCCCAGATCTTGTCTTGCCGGGATCATCCCTTGCCGAGGAAGATTTTGCCGCGTCACTTGGCGGTCCTGCCGCTGATGTTGCCTCCTCATCAGCTTCCCTTTGCGCCACCAGCGCAGCGCTAACCGCTTGATTTGTTGCCGCCAGATACAGCAGCAACGGCTCTTGTGGTTTAGGTGCGACTAGCGTCGGCGGAGAAGAAAGGTATTTCTTCAAATCTTGCAGCGCTGCCTCCGCTTCCGGAGTCCATTTCATTGGACCTGCCTTCTTCAAAATTTTGAAGAAGGGTAGGGCGCGCTCAGCAGATTTGGAAATAAACCTGCTTAGAGCAGCAACACAGCCGGCAAGACGACGCACATCCTTGACGCGTCTTGGCGCTTCGATTTGCTCAATAGCTTTGATCTTGTCGGGGTTCGCTTCGATTCCCCGGCAAGACACAAAGAATCCGAGGAGCTTGCCGGAAGGAACACCGAACACGCACTTCTCAGGATTGAGCTTCAAGTTGATCTTGCGCAAGTTTGCAAATGTTTCTTCTAAATCTTGAATGAGCGTTGCTTTATCCTTAGTTTTGACCACTATATCATCCATATACGCCTCCATATTTCTATGGAATTGTGGCTCAAAACCAATCTGGATTGCTCTGGCAAATGTTGAACCAGCACTTTTCAACCCGAAAGGCATTCGTATAAAGCAATACGTACCACATGGGGTGATAAAGGCGGTCTTCTCTTCATCTTCCTTTGCCATAAAAATCTGATGATACCCTGAATAGGCATCAAGGAAGGACAGGAGATCACAACTAGCGGTGGCATCCACAATCTGGTCGATGCACGGCAAGGGAAAAGGATCTTTTGGACAAGCTTTATTGATATCTGTGTAATCGATACAAAGCCTCCATTTCCCGTTTGCTTTCCGCACTACAACCGGATTGGCCAGCCAGGTTGGATGAAGCACTCCTTTGACCAGTCCTGCCGCCTCCAGCCTCTTAATTTCTTCAGCAATGAATTCTTGCCGCTCCAAGGCCTGTTTCCTCACCCTTTGCTTGACGGGCCGCGCATGGAGACAGACAGCAAGGTGGTGCTCAATCACTTTCCTGGGAACGCCGGGGATGTCAGACGGTTGCCATGCAAACACGTCGACATTCGCCCGCAGGAAAGCAACGAGCGCGCTTTCCTATTTGTCATCTAGGGCGGAACTTATAGTGACAGTTCCCCCCGTTCCGTCCTCCCTGGCAGGCACTTTCTTAGTTTCCGGCGGGGCAGCCTTGGGCTTCTTGTTCTTGCTGGTGGAACTCTCTGGTATGTCCTCGACGGAAGCGCAGCACTCCGAGGAGGCGCGCTTGCCGGAGTTCGCGCCAAGGTTCCTGCCGGTCTTCTTCTTCCCTCCGGGAGTTCCAGCGGAAGGAGCAGATGCCTTGATGGCAGGTGCTGCAACTGCTTCCCGGTAAAGTTGATCGGCACAGATGAGCGCATCCCTCTTGTCGGAATGGATAGTGATGACGCCCAACGGCCCAGGCATCTTCAAGACGTTGTATGCGTAGTGTGATGCCGCCATGAACTTAGCCAGCGCTGGCCGGCCAAGGATCCCATTGTATGACATGGGGATCTTGGCGACATCAAACACCACCTTTTCGGTCTTGAAGTTAAGCTCGCTGCCAAATGTTACCGGTAGCGTGATCTTGCCCTTAGGCTGGGTTCTTCCCGGGTTGACCCCTTGAAACGTACCCGTTTCCTCGAGGTCTTCATCGGGAATCTGAAGCTTTGTGAGCACGTCTGGTGATATCAAGTTTAGGCCGGCCCCGCCGTCGACTAACATCTTCGTCACCTGGAGGTTGCGAATTGTCGGGGAAACCAACAATGGCAAACACCCGACCGCAGTTGTGCGATCGGGGTGATCCTCGGCGTCAAAGATGATAGGCGTGCTGGACCACTTCAGAGGCCTACATGCTTCTGGGGACGGCTCTGCCGCATTAACCTCCCGCACCCACTGTTTAAGTTGGCGGTAGGAAGAATGCAGCGAGGCACCACCATCAATGCACATAGCCTCCGTAGCCTTCTGGAATTCCTGCTCACTGGATTCATCATCTTCCTCATCATCATCTCCTTCTTTATCTCGGCCCCGAGCGGGCCGATCCTTCTGCTGCTTGGCCTTGCCGCGGCGACCCCCTCGGCCACCGTGTTTCTTGCCGGACCCCTCAGCACCATCTTGGGCCTTCTCTTTGTCTCGCCTCTCGTATTCGGCCTTCTGCTTCTCGACAAGCTGCTCAACTTGCCGGCAGTCCTGGAGATCGTGGCCCTTAGTGCGATGGATCTTGCAATATTGCTTGCCGGAGTTCTCCGACTTGTCGGCAGCCGCCAAGGCCTGACAGGAAGGGCACCCAGCAAGATCCTTCCCGGGGGCGCTAACCTGGGCCTTCTTGGTGGCGCCAGGGTTGCCGGATTCCTCGACGGCAAGCACGGCCTTGCCTTCGCGCTTCCTATTCCGCTGCCGGCCTTTCCTTGACGGAGCCGCGGCATCTTCTTCTTCTGAGTCGCCTGTCACACCAACAGCTTCCCCGGGGAGTTTTCTCCCCTCTTCAGCTCGAGCGCACTTGTCGGCCAAAGTGTAAAGCTTGGCAATACTCCTGACTTTGTTCATCGCCAGCTCTTCCCGCATCCTGCGGTTACGCACGTTCTGATGGAACGCGCTAATGACAGCGGCAGGATGAACATCAGGAATATTGTACTGCACCCGGCTGAATCTCTGCATAAACTTGCGCAAGGACTCGCCCTCCTTCTGAGGGATGATGTGCAAATCACTTTCTTGGCCAGGAGCTTGGTGGCCTCCAACAAAGGCGCCAACAAACTGATGGCACAGATCTGACCAGCAAGAAATAGAATCTTCCGGCAGATGCATCAACCACGACCTGACGTTGGGTTTGAGCACCAACGGGAAGTAGTTGGCAAGTATCTTGTCATCTCGGCCCCCGGCAGCTTGCACCGCAATGGTGTAGATGCTCAGGAACTCCGAGGGATGGGTCTTGCCGTCATATTTCTCCGGGACCTCTGGCTTGAAGGTTCGGAGATTGGGCCACTGGAACTGCCGCAGCTCACGGGTAAACGCTGGAGGTCCCACCTCGTAAGGCAGGTCTCCTATGTTCCCTGGCGCGGGCTCGTCGACAACTGGCCCCGCGCGCTTATCAGACTGATAGCGTGCTTCCCGTCGCCGCTCAATGGTTGTTCGAGCGTCCTCCTTGCCTCGTTCCTGGAGAACCAGACGCTGATCACGGCGCATCCGCGGATCGGACGACGCCGTGGAAACTTCTTCATGGCGGTCGACTTGCTAAGTCGTCGGCCGCCACTGATGTCGCGGAGGAGAGTGCACTATAGTTGCACCACCTCCGGTTTTCTCTACACCGGCTCGCATCGGATCGACGGGCTTCCGCTGAGAGGGCCCTGCCTCTTGTGGTCCATCCTTGTTAGCGAAGCCGATAAGGCTCTGGATAGTAGCTCGCCACTCCTCCATCTTCTCCGGAGCGGGAGGAAAATCGAGGAGCAGCTGTGCACGTGCCAAGGCTTCCGCTGGCGTAGGTGGCGGCGACAGGTGCGAAGTACGTGAGGTGCTCTGACTCCTAACCAAGTTAGAAGGAGCACCGCCACGGTCACGCGACCGCGCGCCACCTTCGCCGGCAGCTCGGTGTGCATGCTGGTCCCGCGCATCTTGGGATCTATGCGCAGAAACCTTTTCGTAGGGACGCCCCGAACCACCAGCGCCATGATGTCGCTCGTCTCGCACAACCTGGGCAGGTTGCGAGGCTCGCGGCGGCGCGGGAGCTCCAGCAGGCGCTCTTTGATCCCTAGAGTTTGTTGTGCCACCCGTAGGCAACACAACGCCATCTCTAGATCCAGCGGCGCGCAAGTTACCACTACCACTGCGAACGATACCACTCGCTTGGCTTGGATCACCAGAACGCCGCGGGGGTTCCAGTCCTCTTCCTTCTGCACCCACACCATCGCATGTCTGCGAAGGCGCGGGCAAAACAGACCCGGACGGTTGTGCTGTCGTGATGTTCTTCTTCTTGGGCGGCATAATGAAGGAACTAGGGCGTCGACCACCAGATCAGGTTCACGCAACCTTCAATCCCCCCTACCTGGCGCGCCAAAGATGTCGGGGCACGACACCTATGGGATCCCGAGAGATCCCTTTACGATTCGGCAGGGGGAGAGGTACACGCAAAGAGCAGAACCGGTGACCGACGCGTGAGGTTTTTACCCAGGTTCGGGCCGCTGATCAGCGTAAAACCCTACTCCTGCTTTGTGTTCTTATTGATGTTCTTGAGCCCAGCCTTCAGGAGCGCTCGCAATGAACAGTACGTTCAAAGAGCAGCTACGCATGCAGAATGGGCCAGAGTTTCTCCTCCTCTGTAGCAGTTGCCTTGGGCCTCCTTTTATATGCTCAAAGGGGTCTCCACAGTGGCAAAATGTACATACATTGAGGTGTAAAGTAGCTACAGGGTATCATACCTAACCCCTGACGGATTAGGACAAGCGCATTTAATGCATCGTGAGGTGTCCGCTTAGGTGTCCTCACTTTCTTGGGGATGGAAAAAGGGGCCATCCCATCAGCACCGCTTAAGCTCTCCTCCACTGGCGCGCCGCCACGCATCCATGGAAGGAGCCAGAATGTCAAACTCGTCACTGTGCCGAAGTGGTGGCACAGTGGCAGAACCTCGCCAGGCGCTGAAACTTGCTGGGCGCCAAGCCTTGCCGGGCACCGATCCTTGCCGGGCGCCGATCCTTGCCGGGTGCCGATCCTTGCCGGGTTCCTCAGGCCACCCCGGCAAGGATCATGCCGGGGAGGCTGGTCTTCGATTTCCAGCTTTACTCATTTGCTGATCCTCAGATCTCTGACTTGATGATTTCCTTGATGACTTAAATCGACCTCGAGCTGATCCCAGCAAGCCTTGCCGCGAGGACGGCTACAACTGCCCGTGCACAAGTAAGGGGTACTAAGGGCCCAATACTTAGTACACCGACAGCCATCCTCTCCAGCAATGTTTCTGTGTCACTGCAGAGACAATACAAGCAAGTTAGTAAGATCGATCCAAGATTGAAATATAAAAGCTATGGCAAAGTACTCACTCTTCTTCTTCTCGCTCTGGACCAAAGCCGGAGATGTCGAAATTGACCTCCGCTGCAATGTCTGAGTGGGGAGGCGGAGGAGGGGTCCTAGGCCGCTTGGCTGTGGCAGGCGCCGAGGCAGCTTCCGGTGCGGTAGTACGAGACCCCCCTGCCGCCCAAGCAGTGGCCGCTGGTGCGGGTCTCGCGCGCCACGCAGGCTGTTGACGAGCCCCCTGCCGCGGTCCAGTCTTGCCAGCCACTTTCTTGCCGGGAGCTTCGCCGCTCGAAGAAGGCTGGCTTGCCGGGATGCCAGATGCAGCCTTCCGAAGAACACGCTTCGTCTTCTTCGGGGGTGGGAGCTCTTCTTGCGTTTCTTCTTCGGCCGTGTCCTCGCCGGACGAGCTCTCAGCGGCTGCGCTGCTCTGTTCCCCGACAACTTTGTCCTCCCCAGCAGGTTTTACCTCCACTACTACCTCTGCGTCGCTGGCTTCCCACTCTGTGAAGCCGACGCTGCCGGCCTCCGCGGCAAGATTTGCCTCCTCCACCCTAGTAGCAATGTAAGCTACTTCTTGGTCGGTGGTGGCTCGGATGAAATCTCACTCTTGCCGGACAGGTCTCTCCGTCAAGTTGTCAAAAAACTTCTGCGCTTCCTCCTCGGTTGGTTCAGCCTAGGTCGGGTCAAGACTGTGGGCGTTGAACATCGGCAGGAAGGCGATGATTGACCCCAAGGCAGAATTGTTGCACAAGGGGACAATCCTTGCCGGCAGCCGGTGCTTGTCTTCGCGCTGGAATAGTTTTTGACGGAGAGCGCCAAGCTGCATAGCGGTCAGATTGTTGTTCAGCCCGGGGCGCAATCTCATGACATCTGCCGCGTTTCTGTATTCCCAAGCTGGCCTTCCCCTATTCTGCAAAGGGGCGATGCGGCGGCGGAGAAAGTCGAAGCCGATCATCTCCATCGTCAGCCCGGCAGCCTTCAGGCGAAGGATCCTGGTGGTGGCGATTGTGAGCCTCTCGTCCTCCGCAGCAAGATCGCTCCAATCCTTGCCGCGGACCACCTTCTGTTGCCGGGGAAGACAAAACGGATGGGGATCTGCTTCCTGGATCCAGCACCATTCAGCCCGCCACTCGTCCCACTTTTCGCGGTTAACTCCTTCTGGGTATATTTCCTTATTCCAAGCCCTTGGAATCCAGGCGATAGAACCAGAGAGAGCCTCTCCTTTTTGGATGCGAGGGAAGAAGTAATGGCGAAAAAGAGCAGAATTGGGAATCACGCCGACAAAGTTTTCACAGAGATGGGCAAAGATGGACATGCAAAGTACCGCATTCGGCATGAAATCAAGAAGACGAAAGCCGTATGTGTACATGATATCATTGAAGAAGTCGGAAAAGGGGGGACAGAGCCCGCAATAGAAATACGTAGTGAAGAAAGGGTATCTGTCCGATCCACCTTTGGAACAAGCAGCTGGAATTACGCGTGTGGCGGGATGAGCTTGCGTCTCTTTCCCCACATGCACTGGTATTGCCCCTTCAGAGCTTCAGCATCGAGCGATGGGGGGAAGACGACAAGCCTCTTCCGCATCTTCACCAGTTCGCTCTCCGGAACGTCGGCTTTCGCCTCCTTGCCCTTGCCTTTGCTGGCCTTCGGCGGCATGGTGGCTGTGAGGTCGGAAGCCGGGGGTGGAGCGAGCATGGAAGCAGCGGGCGGAAGAGGAAAAAGCTTCGCTCTGAGCTCGAGAGGAGGAAGGCGATGGCGATGGCCAGATTGAGAAGAAGAGGGGGGTAAGTAGGCTTGTGCCTCTGAGGCTTCTCCTTTTTATGGGGAAGGAGCGGGGCCGCCTCTTTTATTCCCCAATGTGAATGCGCCTCTATAGGCGTGAGGCAGTTGCAGCCTTTGAGGCACGCTTCCCACGTCGCACGCTCGGTGCGTGTAGTGGGGGGCACAGTAAAACGAGATATTTACGAGCAGTTAATCCCCTGCCACGCGTGCCCGTGCACTGTTTGGGTCTAGCCCAACAACGCCTCGCACTCGTGTATGGCCTAGGCCCCGGGGCTCCTGTCGGTGTACTAAGTATTGGGCCACTAGTACCCCGTACTTGTGCACGGGCAGTTGTAGTCATCCTCGTGGCAAGGCTTGCCGGGAACAGTTCGAGGTCGATTCAAGCCATCAAAGAAATCATCAAGTCAGAGATCTGAGGATCAGCAGATAAGCAGAGCTGGAATCCGAAGGCCAGCTTCCCCGGCAAGATCCTTGCCAGGATGGCCTGCGGAGCCCAGCAAGACTTGGCGCCCGGCAAGGCTTGGCGTCCGACAAGGCTTGGCACCCGGCAAGGCTCGGTGCCCGGCAGGCTTCGGCGCCCAGCAAGATTCTGCCACTGTGCCACCGCTTCAGCACAGTAACAAGTCTGACATTCTGGGTCCTTCTCTGGATGCGTGGCAACGCGCCAGTGGAAGAGAGCTTAAGCGGTGCTGATGGGATGGCTCCTTTTTCCATCCCCAAGAAAGTGAGGGCACCTAAACGGACACCTCACGGTGCATTAAATGCGTTTTTCCTAATCCGTCAGGAGTTAGGTATGATACCCTGTAGCTACTTTACACCTCAATGTATGTACATTTTGCCACTTTGGTGACCCCTTTGAGCATATAAAAGGAGGCCCAAGGCAACTGCTACAGGGGAGGAGAACTTCTGGCCCATTCTGCATGCGTATCTGCTCTTTGAACGTACTGTTCATTGTGAGCGCTCCTGAAGGCTGGGCTCAAGAACATCAATAAGAACACAAAGCAGGAGTAGGGTTTTACGCCGATAAGCGGCCCGAACCTGGGTAAAAACTTCCCGCGTCGATCGTTGGTTCTGCTCTTTGCGTATACCTCTCCCCCCGCCGAATCGTAAAGGGATCTCTCGGGATCCCATAGGTGTCGTACGCCGACAAAGGGCCTTTAACGGGCCGATAGGCAGTTTGGGCTAGAATGTATCCACGAAGACTATGGGCCATTAAAAGGCCGAAAGTAACTATGGACCAGAATTAGGCCCAGGTGCAACTCGGGCATTTAAATGACCGAAAGTGAAACCGGGCCGAAAGAGGCCCATATGTAGACAGGGCTGTTGTCAAGCCGAAACTAATATCGGGCCGAACTGTTAAACGGGCCATTAAGAGGCCGAAGAGCAAATCAAGCCCCCAATGGGCCCGATGGCACAGTAGCTATTAAAGGGCCGTATCTGTTATGGGCCGTAATTTGGACCAAGATATGAAAGTCAGTTAACGGGCCGGATCATATATGGACCGTAATTTGGCCCAAACTATTGCAGGCTGTTAACGGGCCGGATCTGATATGGGCCGTAAACTGGCCCAGAATATTGCAGTCCTTTAACGGGCCGTATCTGATGTGGGCCATAATTTGGTCCAGAAAATGTTAGGCTGTTAACGGGCCGGCCCATTAGATCTGACAAAATCTTGTGGGCTTGTTCCTGGGCCGGCTTTTAAACCTATATGGGCCTCTATTGGGCCGTCCCACGTGTCAACGTTTCATTGGCGACTCTTGTCCAATGGACGATTGAGATCTGTCCCAATGCTGAGCTGACACGTGGATCGTCGGCGAATGAGAAATTTACACGTGGAAAATTGCCATTGGTCCTGGCTGTTAACGGGTTATCAGATCCAAACCGGAACCCGAGATCTTAACGGCGACCTGTTACGGTGGATGCCACGTGTCGGTTACCCTTGAAGAAAGTACTTCTATGACACATGATTTATCGTCATGGAAGTGGACACTTCCGTGATGATTATTTTGGTAATGTCATGGAACACTTCTACGACAGCACATGTATGACTATCTTGATTCTGTCATAAAATCATGGATGTACATGCTTGACAGAAAACATGACCTACTGTGACAAACACGTATCATCACGGAAGTGTATTTTTTTGTAGTGTCACTAGATCCTGCTGATATCCTTGAGAGACTGAACACTCATGAATTCCAACAAACTGAGAAGAGAGACCTCTACAGGCCAAGCTATGGAAGATCACGTGCACTGAAGGCCAAGGCAATTTCCTCATCTGAAGATGAAGACTCTAACTATAGCCTTGGTGATCTTGAAGAGCTAAGTCAGGAGCTAGCTATGCTCATGAGAAAATTCCAAAAGTTCTCAAGGCGTGGACGTTTTGGAAAATCTTCAAGAGGTGATGACTTGAGATTAGATTCTTCATCCCGTGACTACAAGAAGAGGACTTGCCACAAATGCAAGAAGCCTAGTCACTACATGGCTGATTGTCCTCAGTGGCTGAAGGAATCAAAGAAGAAGAAGTACAAGGATGACAGTTCTGATGACTCAAAGAAAAAGAAGAAATCTTCAAAGTCCTCATCGTTAAAATCTTCAAAGTCTTCATCTCACAAGAAGAGTAGTTCCAGAAAGGCTCGGGCATTCATTGGCAAGGAAATGGACTCTGAAGCTGAATCTGAGGAAAATAAGGAAGACGAGGAATCTGAGGAGTCAGACTCTGGTGTGGCAAGCCTAGCTTTCGCTACTGCTTTCGTCAGCAAGTCCATCTTCAACTATGAAGATAATGACAACTCCAACACAGCTGACGCTGGCAACGATGACTTCGCCCCCACCCATTGCTTCATGGCAAAAGGTGCCAAGGTACTCAAATATCCCTCCTCTGAATCAAGTTAAGGTGAATCTGATGAAAACCTCAAACCTAGCTATTCCAAGCTTGCTAATATTGCTATTAAACTACAAAAGGCTTTGGAAAGGATTCAAAATTTGCTAGACAAAAGCGATGACTTGTTGGGTGAGGAAATGGATCGAACTCAAACTCTGACTGATGATCTTCAACGTCTTCAGTCCAAGTTTGATAACCTTCAAGGTCATCATGAAACTCTCTTAGCCGATCATGAGAAGCTTTCTTATGAATTTCTTCAAAGAAATCAAGATCTTGAGAAACTAAGGGTGAGTCATGATGATCTTCAAAGGGAAAATGATTCTTTGCTTGCTCAACAGATCAGTTCCGCTCAGGAAGAATTCATTCCACCATGTTTGAAATGCATCGAATGTGAATCTGTTAATTCTTCGCCTGAAAGTTCACATTCTTCTATTGCTGCAAATTCTTCAACTATTTCTGTGGTCACAAATTCCTCGTCTGAGGATACCACAAGTATCACTGACGAAAATGCAGGGTTGAAGGAATTGTATGTGACAGGCATGTACGAAAGCCTCAAAGAGCATCAGGCTCTTTGTGATGTGCTTAAAAAGCAAATCCTCAACAGGAACCCTTGGAAAGAGGGTATTGCATTTGAGAGGAAACTCAATGCTGATGGAACATACTGGAAACCTGAGCAGTATCCCAAAACCACATGGGTTGCTGCAAAAGGACCTCCCGTAGATCCATCTACTTTATCTGGCTTTACCTGTGAATCTTCATGTTCATCTGATGAGTCATTTGACTCCAACTATAAACTGTTCAAAAATCAGAATGGTGAAGTATTTGCTAGATATGTTGGAACTAACTGCAGGAACGGGCCCCCTATGAAGAAAATCTGGGTTCCCAAAGGTGCCTTGAAAGTCTTCAGGTGAATGTCCTCATGACACCACCTGTGAAGAACAGGAACCCCAGATCAAATTCCTCATATGGACCAAAGTCCTCATATGGATCTAAGTCCTCATATGATCATCATCGTGCTAATGCATCTGTTTCGCAGGGAAAATCTAAGGGTCATGAATATGTGCATTATTCTTCAAATCAATATGTTCATAAGTCCTCGAAGAATTTCTCTTCTTACTCATATGCATACTCTAACCCCTCCTCTATGAAACGAAGTCCACTAGCTTCAATGCCACCTTTCTCATATGGAGCTCGCAGAATGATGAACTCTTTGCCACCGCTCCAGATGTGGGTGGTGAAGAAAAAGAACTAATCTCTTATGCAGGGTCAGGTCTCTAGACGAACTTGAATGTCTGAAGAAATTGCTGGAGACCTGAGAATGCTTGAAAGGATGCAAGCTAATCATGAAGAAATGAATTACTCATTTCTGACGTCCTTATATTGCTGTATCTGTTGTACTACTTGATGAAATTCTATCTAACAAATTTGATGTCATATTCTTCACTCTGAAGTATATGAGTTCGTAAGATGCACTAATTCGTCTGCAGGATGAAACTATCAAAGCTACTGAGTGGGTCCTCGACAGTGGATGCACAAATCACATGACTGGTGACAAGAACTTACTGATGGACTCTGCACTATCTCCATCGCATCTGAAGCATATTACCTACGCTGATAAAGGAAAAATCAAGGTATTGGGTCTAGGTAGGGTTCCAATCTCAATGGATCAACACATGGACAAAGTCATGCTTGTTGAGTCCCTCGGATTCAGCCTCATGTCTGTCTCAATGCTTTGTGATCTTGATATGGTTGTCATCTTTGGCAAATATCATTGCATAGTACTCATGGAATCTGACAAATCCAAAGTCTTCGAAGGCTTTAGGAGAGGAGACTTGTATATTGTTGATTTCTCTGCAGGACCACAGCCTGCCACATGTCTACTTGCAAAAGCTTCAGAAGGCTGGCTATGGCATCGACGACTTGGCCATGCTGGCATGAGGAACTTGCACACACTTGTGAAGAAGAAGCACGTCATTGGCATCGAGGGTGTCAAATTCCTCAAAGATCATCTTTGCGGGGCTTGTGAGTCTGGAAAGATGACCAGATCCAAGCATCCCTCGAAGACTATCATGACTACCTCTCGTCCTTTTGAATTGCTTCACATGGACCTCTTTGGCCCCACTCATTATGCCACACTAACAAATGCAACATCTCTATATGGCTTTGTTATTGTTGATGATTATTCTCATTACACCTGGGTGCATATCATTACTTACAAAACTGAAGTGCAGGAAGTCTTCAAACGATTTTCCTCAAGAGCCTCGACGAATTTCGGTGTGAAGATCAAGCATATCTGGAGTGACAATGGGACCAAGTTCAAGAACACTGGCCTTGATGACTATCTTAATGAACTTGGTATTACTCATGAGTTATCTGGCCCATACACTCCTCAGCAGAATGGCGTCGTGGAGCGCAAGAACAGGACTCTTGTTGAGATGGCTCGCACCATGCTTGATGAATACAAGACACCTCACCGCTTCTGGCTAGAGGCTATTAATACTGCGTGCCACATCATCAATAGGGTATATCTTCACGAATTCTTCAAGAAGACCTCATATGAGCTCCTCACGGACAAGAAACCCAATGTGAGTTATTTCAAAGACTTCAGTGCTAAATGTTGGATTAGAGATCCTCATCACAATTCTAAATTTGCACCAAAAGCACATGAAGGTTTTATGCTTGGTTACGGAAAGGACTCGCACACCTACAGAGTCTTCAACACCTATCACCACAAGGTTGTTGAAACTGTAGATGTGCGGTTCGATGAAACTAACGGCTTGCAAAGAGAGCACCTACCTCCTGTGCTAGATGAAGTACCTCCCGAGGAATCCATTAAGCTCAAGGCTATTGAGGATATTATTCCCACTGAAGAACCTGCTGAAGAACTCATTCCAGATAGTGAGGACAATCATACTGGTGCACCTGAGGAAAATGGCGCTGATGAAAATGCTCAGCCCAATCAAAGTCGTCAACCTGCTCATCCTCGCGTGGAAAATGAAGTGTAGATTGAGAAAATCCTCGACAACATCAATGCACCAGGTCCTCTCACACGCTCAAAAACTTCACATTTGTCTAACTTTTGTGGGCATTTTGCTTTTGTCTCTATCACAGAGCCCACCAAAGTTGATGAGGCATTTCTGGAGCCTGAGTGGATTCAAGCTATGCAAGAGGAGTTGCATCCATTCGAGCTCAACAATGTGTGGGAGCTTGTGAAGCGACCTGATCCTCACAAGCACAACATCATAGGTACCAAGTGGATCTACCGCAACAAGCAAGACAAAAATGGCCTGGTGGTGAGGAATAAGGCTCGTCTTGTAGCTCAGGGCTACACACAAGTTGAAGGAATCGACTTCGATGAAACTTTTGCACCTGTTGCTAGACTTGAAGCTATTCGCATATTGCTTGCTTATGCTAACCATCATAATATCATCTTATATTAAATGGATGTGAAAAGTGCATTCCTCAATGGTAAGCTTGAGGAAGAAGTATATGTTGCTCAACCCCCTGGTTTTGAAGATCCTAAGCATCTTGACAAAGTCTTCAGACTCAACAAGGTCCTCTATTGCCTCAAGCAGGCCCCTCAGGCGTGGTATGATACACTGAAGGAATTCCTTATGAAGAAAGGCTTCAAACCCGGCTCACTTGACCCAACTCTTTTCACAAAAACTTATGATGATGAATTATTCATGTACCAAATATATGTAGATGACATTATCTTTGGCCGTACTGAAGAACGTTACAATGATGAATTTGGATAGATGATGCATGAGGAATATCAAATGTCTATGATGGGAGAATTGAAATTCTTCTTAGGTCTCCAAATTCGTCAACAACGCAATGGCATCTTCATATCTCAAGAGAAATACCTCAAAGATGTACTTAGGAAATTCGGCATGCAAGATTGCAAAGGCGTCAAAATCCCTATGCCCACAAATGGCCATATCTGCACCGATGAAAATGGTAAAGACTTCGATCAAAAGGTATACCACTCCATGATTGGCTTTTTATTGTATCTATGTGCATCTAGGCCAGATATTATGCTTAGTGTTTGCATGTGTGCCCGTTTTCAAGCTACACCGAAGGAATCACACCACAAGGCTGTGAAACATATTATTCGATATCTAGCTCACACTCCAACACTTGGATTATGGTATCCCAAGGGCTCGGCTTTTGATCTCATTAGATATTCTGACTCTGACTATGCCGATGATCGGGTGGATCGCAAGTCAACATCAGGCACATGCCATTTCCTCGGACGATCCTTAGTATGTTGGTCCTCGAAGAAGCAGAACTGCGTATCACTGTTTACTACTGAAGCTGAGTATATTGCTGCTGGTTCTTGTTGTGCTCAATTGCTGTGGATGAAGCAAACCCTCAAGGACTATGGCATCACTAAGAAGAACGTGCCTCTCTACTGCGACAATGAGAGTGCCATCAAGATTGCTCATAACCCAGTTCAGCACTCAAAGACAAAGCACATCCAGATTCATCATCATTTTCTTCGAGATCATGTGTTGAAGGGTGACATCTCCATCGACCACGTGAAGACTGAAGAACAACTGGCCGATATCTTCACAAAGCCCTTGGATGAAAAGAGATTTTGCAAGTTGCGGTGTGAGATAAATATCTTAGAATCTTCGAATGTTCTTTTAAAGGACACACATCCTAACACTTATGCAAAATTGATGACTTAGATGTGCAACACACGAAGTAACATTTTTTCTTCAATCAATGATGACTAACCCTCTAAGTGTGAAGAAATTAATGAAGAATTTGATTCTCAGAGCCCTACGACAATTGTACGCGGTGTCTGAAATCATCATTCTTATACGGTGGGTCACGCCACCAACCAAAGTTGAAAATCTTCAAATTTGAGTTTTTCGTCATTTTGCAAATTCTTCAATTTTTCAAATTCCTCAAGTTTGCAATTTCTTCAACTTTTCGACTCATGTTCTTCATTGACTATATATATATATATATGTATGTATGTATAATTTTGAGTTTTCATTGTCCTCAACAGCATTCACTTATTGCTAATTCTTCAAGTTGATTTTTCCTCTAAGTGAATGTGATCGGACCCGTTCCCCCTCTATGCTAAACTCAACCCGGTCTGTTCACAAATTCTTCATATGCGTTCTATTTTAAACCTGTTCAAAGTCTTCACTGTGTCCTTGACAGCTGAAGAATTTGCGAAGGAAACATTAAAAATTTCATATCAAAATTTGGCTGTTGACGCTCAAACCGTTCCACTTCCCACGAGGGAATATAATACTCATCCATGATCCCCCATGATCTCCACCTCTCAATACGTGGGTGACACATGTCGATAGGATAGCAAGGGTCAGGGGCATGTTCGTCCAAAATCTTCGGGCGAACAGTTTTTCACTGCGGCTATAAATACCCCCTACCCTATCACTACCTCATTTACTCCGCTCGACCGCTACTCTCCTCGCTCAAGCTTAGACCTAGCGCCGCTGCTAACCTCCATCATCGCCGGTGAGGAAGATCTTCACTTCCTCGACCTCGTCGCCATCGTACTCGCGCTGGCCGCGGATATCTTCACTTCGCCGCCGCTGTAGTTGTCTCCCACCGCCGAGTTAGGGTGTGGGAGATCTGAACTGACGAACCTCTCCATCTCCACTCCCAGTTCATCATGTTCTTTGTCAAGGGTAATTAAATTCTGATTTTACTGCATTACTTTGATTTGCATGATTTTCACAGAATCCTCAAAAGGTGTTTATTCTTCAACAATCCACTCCTTAAACACCGCAATGCTTCCTTTCCTTGATTTATTTCTCTAAGCTATGATTTTCCTCAAGATTCCTCAGTTGTGTGGATTTTCTAATCTGTACAACTCTGGAACCTGAGTCAAGAACGCTTAGTGAAATTCCTCAAGATATCTATGGTCAAATTCCTCAAACTTGATACTTTTTGAAAAATTTCTGAGAACGCATATGACCTCTTCAAATTCTTCGCACTTATACTCTGTTCACAGGTATGAAATGTCTGCTGATGAATCACTAGGTTCTCATCAACTTAACTCATTTGTAGCGTACCTCAAAGAAAAATCGCATACTTCCTCAGAATCTTCAAAAGTTCATAATCCTCAAGTGAAGAAAATGGCAGATGGGAAAAGACCTCAGAAAGGAGGAAAAAGGCCTGAGACAAACACTGCGTTTGAGATCCCTGAGGATATTTATGATGAGTACTGCACACCTGATGAAGATAATCATGGGAAGGAGACCAAGAATCAGCGGAAAATACACATTCAGAGGATTGAGAGGAGATGGGCTAAGGAATGGAAGGAATACCGCTATGTTACTCCCAAATACATGAAGAAATTTGCAATTATTCCTCCATGTTCAAGATCACCTTTGGCAGCTGGCCAAATAGCTGATCTCACCAGCATCAAGCATCATGAGGAATTTCTGAAGGAATGGGCCAAGCGCCAAGCAAAGATTCAAAAGATGGCTGCTGAGGCTATGAGTAAATTCAACTAGGACTCTCAAGCTGCTGCTGCTAAGGCCTCTGCAAGCAAAGCCGCACCCAAGAAGGCAATGCAGAAGAAACCAGCTTTGAAGCCAAAGTCTTCAAGCTCAATGCCCTCATGTCCAAGTTCCTCAACAGCCAAGCTCTCAGGGCAAATACCTCAAGAAACTTCCTCAAGGGCAGCACCAATTCCCTCAGTTGCTGCCACAAAGTCCTCAATACCTATGCACCTTGCATCGTGTCATCGGACTGCTGGATTTGCCTCAGGGCATCTACAACTTCCTCAGCTCAACAACAGTCCTCAAGTGGTCCAACTTTGCTGAAGGTGAAGTCCACTGCTGGACGTGGCAAGAGGCCAAGTCCTCATAAGAAGCAAGTGGCGTTTCATGTTCCATCTGATGATGATGAAGCTGATGATGAAGAGCTTGCAGAAATCATCAGAGACAGACAGCAAAGGGTTGCAAGAGCCAAAGGTAGCTCTGTGCCTCTTATGCTGGATCCGAAGAAGATCCTTGACTTCATTGACCTATGGCACAAGGATCCAAATACTCCACTCCCTGACCTGAATCTGACTCCTGGTCAAAGTCACATGCTGACCACCTTCATAGGTGAAGAGAAATGGAAATTTGAGAAGGCCAGGCGAGTCAAGAAGGACCAGTACAAGAAAGAGCACTTCTTGAGGAAGATCGTTCTCACCTTGTCTCCTGAAGAACTTGTCGGAGTTCAGAAGGAAATCAAAGTCCTCAGTGATAAATTTGACCGATATGATACTGATTGGCTCGGAGACAAGGTCAGATTTGTCAACATGGCCAAGAACCTCAAGGTAAATGTTGCAGCTCCATCGCAACAACAAATTCCTTAGGCTGAAGCTTCTGTTCAGCCTTCTAAAGAAAATGAAAGGGCAGCTGAAAAAATTCAGGCTGCTGAAGAAGCTACCAGGGCAGCTGAAGAAATTCCTGCTCCTGAAGACATTCACATGGCAACCATCAATGTTGCGTCTGAAGAACAACCCAAGCCAGCTGAAGAATCTGTTGCGCCTGAAGAAACAGAGAATGCCAGGGTGACTACATCAGTCGTGCCTGAAGTAACTGCACCTAGTTTGTCCTCAGCTCCTCCTGCAAAATCTTCAAAGGAGAAGAAAACAAGACTTCCTTCTGCATCAAAAGTGAAGAAAACAAAAGCTGCAGAGAAGGAAGCTGCAAAGAAAAGGAAAGTATCAACCTCTACAGAATCCTTAGCTCCCAAGAAAGTGAGGACCTTGACGAGCTCTTTCAATGAACCTATTGATGTTGTTCCAATTTCAATTGTGCCATCAAAGGAATTAGTTCCATTTGGTGAAGAATATGTCATTCCTGATGATGACAATGATGAAGAAAATCATTATGCTGCTTCTTCAGAGCAGTTTGATGAAGAAATTGAGGTGGAAGCAAATGCTTCAACCCCATTGGTATCATCGCCTATGCCTCAGTTCACTGCTGAAGAGGTGGGCGTGGAAGAAATTGATGAGGATTTGGATATTGGCTCAACCACTCCTGTCCTGAATGATGATTATTGGAAAAATCTTCACCCCAATTCTCCAATCATCACATCTCTACATCAAATTCCTCAGTCTCCTGTGCAGACTAAAGAAATATTGACAGGGTCTGAAGGACGTCAAACCTCTCTCCAATCTATTCCTGAAGAAATTCCAGCTGCATCAGCTGAAGAAATGGAGAACCAGACTGCTGCTGATGAAACTGCCGCTTTTCAGTCTGCTGCACCAGAAATTATGACTGAAGAGATTGTGAGGCCTAGTACTGCAAATCTTTAGCCCAAGCCTCAAAATCCTCGGTCTGGCACAAAGAGGGCTAAATTCAAGAATGCCAATTTCTTAGCTGAGCATCATTTCTTCACTCATGAAAATCCTTATGACTCGGCAAGACTAAGGCGCAAGAGGTTTTGGACTACAAGTCAGATGAAATTTTATGCCTCTATTCTGTTTGACAAGGACAAAGTCTTCCAACACCGTCAAATTCCTCATGTGGATATGGAGTCCATTCCATGCTTTCAACCAGTTCTGACTGTTCTTCATGAAGCTGGACTCCTCAATTTCTGTGCTGACATTTGTGATTGGAATGAAAAGCTAATTCTTCAGTTTTATGCAAAACTTCACCTCACTGGCAATGTTGCTGATGTCAATTCATGGGTTCTGGACTGGATGACTAAAAACACTCACTACAAAGCTCCAGCCTCTGAATTGCTTCATGCCATCCTAGTGAGTCCTCCTGCAGAAGGTGCAAGGCTCATGTATGAGGAACCTGAACTTCAAAATCATCTCATGCAAGTGTTGATGAAGCCTTTGCGTCCAGGCCAAGCTCCAAGAACCACGTTCCTCGTGAAGGATTTGTTGTATGTGCCAAGGACCATCTACCGCATATTGACCAAAAACCCCAGCCCAATAAAAGGCCACAACTCTGGAGAAGAAGAAGAAGAAGAAGTTTTTGGCATCATGAAAATCTGATGTTCAACATCATTCATGGGATTCCCATTAACTATCACAATTTCTTCATAAGGACTTTGGCCAATGTTGCGTTGTCGCCGTTTGAATTGAAGCCCTATGCTCCTTGGATAATGAAATTCATTAGAACTAGGTCTTCAATTCCATACAAGGCTGATTTTCAGAATCACCTCAGCTTTCTGCCTCCTATTGAAGTCCTCAAAAGGACTATTTCCTCAGTTGATGAAAAAGGCAAGGCTGCTATTATTGATGAAGGCACTCGTCCATTGGATGGTCAATTTCGTAAGGCTGCATCTTACTCCACCAATGATGACTCTGTAACCTAGGACTCTGCTGCTAAAGCCACCGAGCAAAATCCTCAAGCCACTGCCCTTCGTGTGATGACTGATCGTGAGCTTCTTCTAAGTCTTCACCAGAAAGTCGATCGTAATCATGAGTCGGTCAAATGTCAATTTGGCTCAATTCTTCAGAACATGACTGTCACTCAGAACACTGTGAAGAAGAATCATTACTATGCGCATGAAATCTTCGATCGCACTTGGGCTATACTCTCTCATCTTTACGGTGATGAAGACCTCAAGCAGATGGACTTTCAGTAGAACTTTGACTAGTCTCATCCTCCTTCAAAGAAATTCAAGAAGGTCAAAGTTCCTCAGTTGGTCACAAGTTCATTTTCTTCAACGCATGAGACGGATGAAACTGAGGATCTCGACGACACTGCGGCAGGCCATACATCGACAAACGACCCCGACAACGCTGGCGCTCCTCCACTGACCTCAAGCTAATATTCTTCAGGGCGTTAGTCCTCACTTTTCGTCCCTTTTGGTCAATCGATGACAAAGGGGGAGAAACTTGAGTTAGTCTTCAAGCGGGTCTCTATATATGGGCTGTTTTTCTTTAAGTTACAACTCTCATTCTTCTGAGGTTTTGTCTGAGTTGTAAACTTAAGTCCAATGGTGGTCTGATACTTTTGAACTTCTTTCTGCATGCTTATTTCCTCAAGTACCTTAATGCACGCATGCTGAATTTCCTCAGACACCATTTTTCATCATGCATTTCAAACTCCTCATACTATATGTTAAATGCGTGAATGGATTACAAGATATAGGGGAAGATCTCCAAGATTTTATCCTACCATGTGCATTTGCAGTCCAAAGCAAATTCCTCAAATATGCACATCTTCAGGGGGAGTTCTTCTATATCTTGCAATCAAATTCCTCAATTTCAGTATTTACACTTCACATGTTTATCCCCATTGAAAACTTAACCTATTTGTCATCAATCACCAAAAAGGGGGAGATTGTAAGTGCATCTAGTGCCCATTAGTGATTTTGGTGTATTGAAGACTTATAGGTTAAGGGACTAATGTGTTTGTGAGTGTACACAGGTCTAATAAGTCTATGAGGAGTTTGATAAATTCGAAGAAAATCGAGCCCTAAAAATGAATGTCTTCATATGAAGACTTTGGTTTTCTTGAAGACTTTGAAAATGAGGAAATTGGTGTGCCTTGAAGATATTGATATTGATGTGAGGACTATGAAGCGTGAAGACTTTTGTTTTCGAAGTTTCATTTTCCTTTCTTGAGTCATAGGAAACACTGTACTGTTAAAGGGGATCGAGGTAATACTAAGGAAAAGTTTCCCAGTGATGCTCATCTCAAAGCCTACACATACCCAATCCTTCGAGTGAAGCCTTTGGAAATCTCATACAGTTCAGTCAATTTCTTCAGTGACAGAGATGAAGATCTTCTGGTCTCTGAGGAATTTGTTCTAACTGAGGAGTTAGGAATTCGCCAGTGCGAATTGCCTACAGTGAGGAACATGATAGCCCTAAGGAATTTGAGAGCTCAAATTTCTTACCGTTGCTGTGCTTCGTGCCAGCTGTTCCAAATATCTTATCCACATAACGGTCATATCATTAGGGGCATTTATGTCTTATCATGCCGGGCTGCTCCCCGGCTATAAATAGCCACCCCCTTCAACCACTAGCTGGTTGGCTGCTCCGAGAGAAACTGACACTTGTCATTTAGAGCATCCCATCCTCTGAGGACTTTGAGAGAAAATCATCAGTGAGGAAAAACCCAAAACCCCAACACCTAAAACCCAAAGTGATTGAGCATCACTGAAGAGATTGTTCCTGTGTGGAACCAACGCTTGTTACCTTTGAATACTGTGCATCTTCCAGACGGTTAGGCGTCAAGGTCTAGAGCATGCAAGAGCAATTGTGGATCGCTGAGTGACCTAGTCTGTGAAGGTTTGGAAGTCATCTTGAAGACTTACCATGAGTGATTGGGCTAGGTTTGTGTGACCTTAGCTCAAGGAAAATATAGTAAGGACTGTGTGTCCTGGGACTGTCTGTCCTTTGGTTTAAATACCAAGCCGCTCCAACCAGACATACAACTGTCATAGCAGTTGGAACTGGTCTACCAAATCATTGTCTTCACCGAGCTACTGGTTCTATTTCCTCAACCCTTTCATTTCCTAGTTTATGCGTTGATGAAATTGATCGTTACTATTTGAAACTTTGACTGAAGACTTTCTCAATTTCCTCAATCCTATTTCTTTAGCCACCTTGTCTTTTGCCTGCTTATCCTGTTTATACACTACTTGTGCTCTATGCTTGTTTCATATCATCATGATGACTGTGTTATTGCCATGTTAAGCTTGCACCTGAGTACTTTATCCACTGCTTGTATTTTGTCACTTAGCAAATTCCTCAAGTAGTATTTCCTCGGTGATGAATTTGTAAAAATCGCCTATTCACCCCCCTCTAGTCGATATAACGGACTTTCATATTTTGTCGGTGCATTTATATGCACTGGTGGCGACCTTTGATGCCCAGTGTATGTAATCAGCGGTCTCGTTGGGCTTTATTATCACCGGTGGCGAATTTGATGCCCAATGGATGTAATATGCCATAATTTCTTCATTGTATAGTCTAGGTTTATTCTTAGTCGGTATGCTGTAATTTAGGCCGGAAGCTTCAAGGGGCCAAAACATGGGCCTATAATCATCTTGGGCCATTAGCACGTCTAAATGTATAGTAGTTTTCCGCCTTTAACATGGCGAGTAAAGTTTGGGCCAGCTAGGCTAGAGAATACCATGGGCTTTTAACAGGCTCAAAACTAGATTGGGCTAGCGTTGAGCCGGAAAATTCACGGGCCAACACAGGCCGAAACTGTCATAGGCCCATGTTTGGCCCAAATAGCAAACGAGCCATTAACAGGCCAAAATATATCTCGGGCCCTGTTTGGCCCAATAAAATTATGTGCTTTAAGTAGGTCGGTATCAAAGCGGGCCGTCGGCCCAACTGTGTCATGAGCCATTATCAGATGGGCTGTAAACAGGCCGGATTGAACACGGGCTGTAAACAGGGCCCAACTATTACACGGGCCATTAACAGGCCAATAGGCATGTTGGGCTGAAATTTATCCACAAAGACTACGGGCCGTTAACAGGCCTAAAGTCACTTCGGACAAGAAATAGCCTAGTTTTAGCACGGGCCGTTAAATGGCCTAAAGTGAAACCGGGCCGACAATGGCCCAGATGCACCAAGGGTCGCTAACAGGCCGAAATGATTGTCGGGCCAAACTGGTAAACAGGCATTTAACAGGCTAAAATTCAAACTCGGCTTAGAATGGGCCCAAAAGAACAGTGGCCTATTAACGGGCCTGATCTGATATGGGCCGTAATTTAGCCCAAAACACGACAGGCTGTGAACGGGTCAGTTCTGATACGGGCCGTAATTTGACCCGAAACATGGCAGGCTGTTAACGGGCCGACCGACTAGTGTTTGAAAAAATATGGTGG
This sequence comes from Thinopyrum elongatum, assembly GCA_011799875.1. Taxonomy (NCBI): domain Eukaryota; kingdom Viridiplantae; phylum Streptophyta; class Magnoliopsida; order Poales; family Poaceae; genus Thinopyrum; species Thinopyrum elongatum. The sequence goes on from CM022297.1 coordinate 213,157,174, forward strand.
GCCTTTAGGTGGGCCGGCCTTTTTACCTTAAATGGGCCACTGTTGGGCTGTGCCACATGTCAACATATCATAGGCGTCTTCCGTCCATTGTAGGGATGGCATCTATCCCAACGATGAGCTGACACGTGGATCCTCCAGCGAATGATAATTTTACACGTGGAAAATCCCCATTGGTTCGGGCTGTTAACGGGTTATCGGATCCAAACCAGAACCCGATAGCTTAACGGCGACCCGTTACGGTGGATGCCACGTTTAGGTTAACCTTGACGAAAACACTTCTATGACGCGCCATTTATCGTCATGGAAGTGGACACTTCCGTGATGATAATTTTGGTATTGTCATGGAACACTTCTATGACAGCACAGGTATGACTATCTTGATTTCGTCATAAAATCATCATGGATGTACATGCATGACAAAAAACATGACCTACTGTGACAAACACGCATCATCACGGAAGTGCTTTTTTTGTAGTGCAGGCTACTAGAATTCTACCCTTGCTACAAAGCAGAAGAACTTTACCATGGTGAACATCGACAATTCACATATTTGCAAGGAAACCATCCATGACATCACATTGTAAAGGGTGCTCAAAGTGATACGGGTTAACTCTTGTTGTCTGATCACCGACTGATATGAATCTGAAGACACCGTTTATCCTTGTAAATGTAGCTAAGAAAGGAGGACTCTGGTTATTGACAACCAAAAGCTTTCTGAAGGATTTGTTGCATATAAGCCTGTTCCATGCCTTGGAAACTATTGAAAGGCCTACAATCTGAGTCGGATGTGGAGGTGCCAAAGCTAAGATAGTGCTCCTGATATCATCAGGAAGGTGTGCCAGATCTCCTGTTTCCTCTTCTGCTGGTTGTGACATCACTTTGTTCCTGTTCATGTAAATTATCAAATGTTAGGAAACTGAATATGTTATTTTCTTTAGATGTTGCTACGCTTCCGCATGCTTGTTATACTTATAATTCAGTGACATTTTCATACATGCTATTAATAATGAGTTTGGTTACTGTTTTTGCAAGACCAAAATTATACCGCCATGAACTAAAGAGATGGTTTTTAAGCTGTTGTTGGCCCTAGTCACAATGACTATGTGTAATCAATATAAGGCTCCATACATATTATGTTGGAGTGTTTACTGGTATAAGTTCTAGAAGAAGCAATAAGAATTCTATAGCAACTACAAAATGAAGCAGTACTAACTATATCCTGGCACGTACAATTTTACTTGCCTATATCTTATGCTATATATTTAGATGTTCTATTTTTTATCTAATTAGTGGTGGATATGTTGCATGTACTGTTAGAATCAATTCGATATGTTGGTGGCTGAACTAACTCTTGGCAGCTTCACCTCCGTTTCATACACATATATGTAGTGTACTATCAAACACCTTGCAATAATTAGTGTGTTACTTTATCTACGAGGTCACCTAGGTAAACAACTGGCATAACGTAGCTTCAAAAGCTACTTCCCTAAAAATGGCAGAGAATGAATCTATTTATCCAAGACAAGCAAAAGGAAGATTAGGCATAGATGCCACGAAATTTACCTTGATATGGCAAACGAATCTAACTTCTTATCTCGAATTCTACTTCATCAATAGAGCGTCTTTCAAAGTCAGTTGTTCCTATGTATCTTTGGCTAGCAGCAGCTATGGTGATTCCTATTTCCCTAGCCGGCAGGGGAAGAAGAAGAAGAGAACAAGCAGGATGAGGTCTGGCCGGCAGCTTTGTGGGTGAGCTGAAGTGACTATGGTAGGGTAGATAGGTCAATATGGTACTCTGCCCGAGGGGTTGCCGTTCCCAGAGAGTTCATTATCGCGCCTGCAAAATATGGATGGAATGTGGGCCTAGCGGAAACCTACACTGTTCTACTGGGTGAGCTGCTTTGCATTAATGGCTGATGCAATGGTACACCCCCATCTATACCCATACTTGTTTCATGGATGCATTACTTTCACCCCATTACAAGGTATGTACATTATATAATATGTGAACTTTGCATGGTACATGCCACGGAAGCAAGAGCGCACACATATGGCTACCATACATATATGATACCTTGGCAACAACAAAGTTGGGATGGTAGTTAAAAAAATCACGGTGAACCAGATCATGTACGGTTAGCTAGCTCGCCCATCCGTTTTACACAAGAAGGAGTAATGCTTGCACAAAGTGGGAAACAATGTTATTCACAGATAGAGTTAAAGGTTGTGAGTTGTATGAACACAAATAAAAAGCATCTTATATTAGTTTTTTTCTAGCGATTTATCCGGTAGTGCTTTGCACGTAGTGCAAAGAACAAACAAGCAACACGACTATACATAATATCCAGTACGTATTGTGATACTACCAGATCTTGAAACAACACAAGTAATAATTAATGATGTCGTGGTTTGACACAATCACCTATGGGGCCATTGGCCCCTTTGTGGTTCGGCAAGGGGGAAGGGCGCGTTGCACAAAGAGCGGAGGTCATAGAACAACATGGCAATGATGATGCAGGTGGTTTTTACCCAGGTTCGGGCCGCCGCGAGGCGTAAAACCCTACTGCTTTGGTGGATTGAGTGCTAGACCGTGGCGAACGCGCAGTGCTCAAGCCCGGCAAGGTCGCCTCGGGGAGAGCAGCTACACGCGTATGAGTGTACAAGGGTCTGAATCCTTTCTAAGGTTGCCTTGGCCCTCCTTTTATAGGTAAAGGGGTTACCACAGTGGCAAAATAGTCATTATCCAGTGATTAGATAGCCACAGTGCTATCATACCTAACTCTGCAAACAGGACAAGGTGCATTAAATGCACCGCTTAGTCACGTCATGGATGCAGCCCGACAAGCCTTGCCATGCCATTCAACCACCTTCTCGCCTGTCTGCGTGACACGCCCATGGACGAGTGTCATTTAGGGGTGATCTTCCTCAGGAATGGCTGCCACGTGCTGAATGACTGCCACTTATTCACTTGAGGGCTCGACACCGCACCGATAAGCGACTTGCGTCACTGTGAGGTGGAGCAGTGGAGCCTTGGCGGGATAACAGGCCGCCAGCATCCCGGCAACCCTTGTCGGGGAGGTCTTGGGACTTGCTCTTAAGGTGGCCTCGACCTGACCAGGCTCGCCTGTCCGACAAGGGAGGCTTTTTCCCTTGGTGATATCTTGCTGTCTTGGCTTGTCTTGGTCTTCTTGATCCGCCCTTTGATTCTTCAAAGAGCTATCTCTCCCGCTTGGCCTTGTCTTGGATGCTGGAACCTTGCCCTTGAGCCTGTGTACAGTCAGGGCAACATACGCCAGGGTTTGTTGCACCGACAGGAGCCCCCAGGCCTGGCCTGAATGCGCTACTGAGCGTCATTGGGGTAGGTCCTATCTAGTACACAGGCAAAGAGTTTGTGATAGCTCATCCCTTGATATTTTCTTTGCCTCTTCATCAATTAGTGCTTGAGTCAGTTTCTGGTTTTTCCGTGCGTCGTGCAAGATGTTATTGGGGGGAGTTTTAAGCCACGATCCTTGGCTACCCACGTCCCACGTTCATGGAGTGGAAACTGCCATTCCACTAGCTTCTCCGCTTCTAGCGTTTCCACCACGTATGCTGCATGCATTGCGCAAGTTGGTGGAGGATGCGGGGAGCACGGAAATGTGCGCCATGGCAGAAAGTCAGGTGCCTTGGATTGGCACACAGGGTCGGCCCTGATTCCCCGAGCCGTTGGAGGTGCGGAGGAGTCGGATTGGCAGAGCGGGGCGGTTGGCCCCTTGGTGAGGGGCCAGCCCCCGGCCCTGTTCACCTATAAAGAGGGAACGTGGGCAAGGTGCTGGCTCACAACCATCTCCTCCTCCTTTCTCCTGGCATCGCTTTTCCATCATGGTGAGGAGGAGAGGTCGTGGTGGTACTCCAGTGGCGGTGACGAGGGCTTCTGCTCGACAGTGCCTCGCTCCTCCTATTGGGGACGCAAGAGCAGAGCCCGTTGTGAGGGGAGGCGGGAGAGGACGAGGTCGTGGTCGCCATGGCACTCGGGGTCGAGGAGGACGAGGCGGTGCTTTGATCGCACCTCCTCTGGCTGCTCAAGACCCTAATGAAGGCCACATCGGGAACCAGCCGCTGGAGTTCATCGTCAAGCTGCGAGGGCCCCCGCGCAGCCGTCTTCGGCTTCCTACTCCATTTGCAAGGGTGATGGAGATTGAGCAGCCGCCGGGGTTGAGCCTGCACATGAGGGGCTGCTGTAACGGCAGCATGCGGGCGGACGTGGAGTTCCCCGCTCCTCATGTCATGCTTCTCCAGCGTTGCTGGAAGACCTTTGCCCGTGCCCATATCTTGGCGGCCGGGCATGTCCTCCATTTCAAGTTAATGGACGCCACCCTACTCTCCGTCAAGGTCTTCGGACGCTCGGGTGCTCGCTTAGGGTGCTGCGCGGAGAGCTCGACTGATGACGAAAGCTCCTCGTCGAGTGACAGCGACGAGGAGGACAGCGACGGTGATGACAACAGAGCCGGTGGGGAGGACGACGGCTCTGACTCTGGCTGAACACCAGTCGCACAGTCACCGTTAGCCGGCGGCACAGCTTTCTGCACCTGCATCTCCTCCCCGGCAAGGCTATTTGCCGGGGTGTTTGGTGCGGGTGGCACCCTAGCCTCCTCCAGTAGTCTTCCAGCTGGTCCCCGGCAGGCTTCCTCATGGCTCCGGCTTCGTTCACCCTGCCGCGTCCTGCTGGCCCTGGTGGCAGTGATCAGGGCATCGCCTAGTCGCTCCCCCCATCCATCACCTTCGCCCACGCCCTCTCGATCTTGTCAGACTCCGTCTCACGGGTTCTGACGAGGTCAGGCTGGGCTTCTGCCCAGGCACTCCTTTTGCCCTCTTCATCTCCCGCGGTAGTTCCTAGGAGGAGAGGGACAAGAAAGGGATTACGGGGCACTTATCTTTTTTCAGTCTAAGACATGTAGGCATTTGCCAAACTTTAGTCTCAAATATGTAATCTTCTTTATCCATGTTTGTGTTCTGTAAGAGCTGTACTTGCTTATTCGCATATTAATGAAAAAGACAAGCTTTGCCGGGTAATTGTGCATGTATTATGTCCATGCAGAGGTGAGATGCCTCTATACATTTAAGTAAACAAGTTATCTCCGGCAAGCTATCCTGCCAGTTCCTTCCGTTTGTTGCCGCGGGGCTTAGCCTGCCGGGCTCAAAACTATGGAAAGGGACCAGCCCCTTGTCGAACCTCCTTTGTCAAAGGCCACTATAACCACCTTGACCAAGGCAACGTTTGGGATGAAGGATGGGAGCACCTATGCTTCGAAGGCGACAAGGTTTTCAGATGCACAAGTTTTCATCTTACAGAACATTTATGGACAAGAAGGAACTTATCTGTTTGGCTTGTCGGGGACCGATATGTAGGCTTGTCTTTGTTTCTTCTCTTTGGGACCGAGTCCACGGCAAGAGCCTTGCGGTTAAATGCAGATGAAAACAATGCTACATATGCCCTTATCTACATGATCATGCCATGCTCATGTTATGCTATGCATGCATGCAAGTTTTTGGGGGCCCCGGCGCTTTGTTTATTTATCTTATGCTCAGGGTCTGCACCTGGCTTTGTACAAAGGGTTACACGTAGCATCGGCAAAGCTTGTACAAAAGGGTGGTTGCCGGGAAGGGCCCGACAGCCACGCCTTACGGGTAGAACTTACGGAGATGCTCAATATTCCATGAGTTTTGCAATTGAATGCCATCTCCGGGCTCCAGATGGAGTGCGCCAGGTCTGGTGACTCGTACCACCCGGTAAGGGCCTTCCCACTTCGGCGTCAACTTGTTTGTACCTTTGGCGGACTGAACGCGCCTAAGGGCAAGGTCGCCTTCCTCAAGGCTTCGGGGATAAACCCTACGGTTGTGATAGCGGCGCAGGGCTTGCTGATAGCATGCAGCACACGTAACAGCCCGGAGACGGTTCCCCTCGAGGAGCACGGCGTCTTCATGCCGGTGCTACTCTTTCTCTACTTCATCGTAGGCAAGTACTCGAGGAGACCCGTATATGAGTTCCGTGGGGATCACTGCTTCTGCCCCATAGACTAGGGAGAAGGGAGTCTGGCCGGTAGCTCGATTTGGTGTCGTACGAAGGGACCTAAGAACCACCGGCAGCTCATCAATCTAGCGCCTGCCGCATTTCTGCAGCCTATCAAATGTTCTTGTCTTGAGTCCTCGCAGCACTTCAGCGTTTGCCCTCTTAGCTTGTCCATTGCTTCTGGGATGAGCAACAGAGGCAATTGAAACCTTGCTTCCGAGGGCTTGAACGTATTGCATGAAGGCGCGGCTCGTGAACTGGGTGCCGTTGTCAGTGATGACCCTGGCGGATACTCCAAAGCGGCACACCAGTCCTTTCAGGAACTTGATAGCTGACTGTGCGGTCACCTTCCTCACGGGCTCCACTTCCAGCCACTTTGTGAACTTGTCGATGGCGACGTACAAGAAATCAAAGCCCCCGGTAGCACGGGGGAAGGGGCCCAAGATGTCGAGCCCCAGACCGAAAAGGGCCATGACAAAGGGATCGTCTGGAGAGCTTGAGCAGGTTGATGGATATTCTTGGAGTGGAACTGGTAGGCTTCACATCTGGTGACTAGCTCGATTGCATCTTGGAGGGCCGTGGGCCAGTAGAAACCTTGCCGGAAATATTTTCCAACCAAGGCCCTTGATCCAATATGCGAGCCGCACATGCCTCTGTGTATCTCTGCCAACAGTTCCTTCCCCTCTTCTCGGCAAATGAACTTCAATTTCACACTGCTGGGCCTCCTTCTGTATAGTACGTCATCGATGAACTAATACATACTGGCCCTCCGGGCTACTCTTTCAGCTTCTTCTTGCTCTTCGGGAAGTTCTCCTGTTTGTAGGTAATGGACTATGTGTTGCGCCCAAGTTGGAGCCTGAGGCTCGACAACAAGGATCAGCAGCACCTCCTCGTTCGTGGAAGCGCATGCCTCAACCGTGAGGATTTGGTAGTTCGGCGGGAGGGTGCTGCTCGCCAAGCGAAGTGGAGTTGTTCCCGTCAACCTCTCTGTTGGGGGCTTCTGGAAGCTCTGCCGGGAGAGGCTTGCCGGAGTCCAGTTTCCTCCTCTTTCTGGCCATTGTTGCCGGGGATACAGAGGGCTGAGTTTGGTGGAGAACAAAAGTCCCTGGTTCCACAGGAAGCTTTTGCGCATCACACTTTGACAGATGATCAGCAATGCTGTTTTCCGCACGGGGTACGTGCTCTATTTGCAATCTGTCAAAGCGCTCCTCCAGCTTTCTCACTTCCTCCACGTATGCCTCCATCAATGGACTCCAATAATCCTTGTTCACTTGCCTCACCACAAGCTGTGAGTCTCCTCGTATGATCATCTTCTTAATTCCCAACTCTGTCGCGATTCTGAGCCTGGCAAGGAGTCCTTCATACTCTGCAGTGTTGTTAGTTGCCTTCTCCCAAGGGAAATGCATATGGACCACATACTTGAGGTGCTATCCAGTGGGCGCGACGAGGAGCATGCCAGCTCCTGCACCTTGTAGTGAGAAGGCACCATCAAAGTACATGATCCATTCTTGGGGTGCTTCCTTGCAGGGGATAACTGTTTCCAGTGCCTCTTTGTCTGGGGTAGGTGTCCACTCTGCAATAAACTCTGCCATTGCTTTGCTTTGAATGGTTGATGTGCTCTCAAACTTCAAACCAAAGCTTGACAACTACAAAGCCCATTCCACTATTCTGCCGGTGGCTTCAGGGTTCCTCAGTATGTGTTGCAAAGGGAAGCAGGTGACAACCGTGATCTCATGGGCTTGGAAGTAATGGCGCAGCTTCCTTGAGGCCATGATGAGGCCAAAGATCAACTTTTGCATGCCAGAGTACCTTGACCTAGCCCCCTGTAGTAGGGAGCTGACAAAGTACACTGGCCGCTGCACCACCTTCTTCCTTGCCGTGATCCTGGAATTGTCTCCATCGCTTTGCCCCCTTTGTCCTAATCTGCATCTGACCTTGCCGGGACAAGTTCACTTTCCCCTCCGGAGAGGACAGTAGCCGCGGCTACTCCGTCATCTACCTCCCGCTATGCCACCAGTGTCGCACTAACCACTTGATTGGTTGCTGCTAGGTATAGCAGCAACGGTTCTTGTGGTTTAGGAGCGACTAAGGTAGGAACAGAGGAAAGATAGGTCTTCAAATCTTGCAGCACAGCTTCTGCCTCCGGGGTCCACTCCACGGGCCTAGCCTTCTTCAAGATTTTGAAGAACAGCAAGGCACGCTCGGCAGACTTGGAAATGAACCTGCTTAGCGCGACAACACATCCAGTCAGACGCCTCACATCTTTAACTATCTTGGGTGCTTGAATCTGCTCGATCGCCTTGATCTTGTCGGGGTTGGCCTCTATCCCCCGGTGGGACACGAAGAAGCCAAGTAGCTTGCCGGAAGGAATGCCAAACACACACTTCTCTGGGTTTAGCTTCAAGTTGATCTTGCGCAGATTTGCAAAGGTCTCTTCCAAGTCTTGAATGAGAGTTGACTTGTCCTTGGTTTTGACCACTATGTCATCCATGTAAGCTTCAATATTCTTGTGCAGCTGGGACTCAAAACCAATTTGTACTGCTCTTGCAAAAGTGGCTCCAGTGCTCTTTAATCCAAAGGGCATCCGTATGAAGCAGTACGTGCCACAGGGGGTTATGAATGTTGTCTTCTCTTCGTCTTCTTTGGACATGAATATCTGGTGGTACCCGGAGTAGGCATCCAAGAAGGAAAGTAGATCACACCCGGAGGTGGAATCCACGATCTGGTCGATGCACGGCAAGGGGAATGGGTCCTTCGAGCATGCTTTATTCAGATCTTTTAAATCTATGCAAAGCCTCCATTTCCCATTCGCCTTGCACACCACCACTAGATTTGCCAACCATGTTGGGTGCAATACTCCTCTGACCAAACCAGCTGCCTCAAGTTTCTTGATCTCCTCGGCAATGAACTACTGCCGCTGCAAGGCTTGCTTCCGAACCTTCTGCTTGACAGGCCGGGCATGAGGGTAGACAGCAAGGTGGTGCTCGATTACCTCCCTGGGAACACCAGGTATGTCAGATGGTTGCCAAGCAAACACATAGACATTCGCCCGCAGGAAGGCAACGAGCGCGCTTTCCTATTTGTCGTCAAGGGTGGAGCTGATAGTGAATGTACCATCAGCGCCAACCAGCCCTGCTAGGACCTTCTTCACAGCGGGTGCAGCAACCTTGGATCTCTTGCTAGTAGAACTCTCCAGCAAATCATTGATGGGTGCATCATACTCCGAAGAGGCGCGATTCTCGGATTACTTGCCGACATCCTTGCTAGCTTTTCTCCCTTGTTTGTATTCCTTGGCGGGGACTGCGGCCTCAGCGGCCTCGGCAGTGACCGCATCCTGGTACATCTTGTCCACACATATAATTGCGTCCTTCTTATCTGATGGGATGGAAATAACGCCCATTGGTCCTGGCATCTTCAAGGTATTGTAGGCATAGTGGGATGCCGCCATGAACTTTGCCAGGGCAGGTCGTCCAAGTATCCCATTGTACGGCAACGGAAGCTCAACCACATCGAACACAATTTTCTCAGTCCGGAAGTTCAACTCCCCTCCAAACGTCACCGGCAACGTGATCTTCCCCTTTGGACGACTCCTGCCGGGGTTGATTCCCTGAAATGTGCCAGTAACTTTGAGCTCTTCATCTATTATCTGTAGCTTGCTGAGCACCTTGGGGGAAATCAGATTCAACCCGGCCCCGCCGTCAACCAACATCTTTGTGACCTTGAGGTTGCGGATTGTTGGTGAAACCAACAATGGCAAGCACCCTACCACAGTGGTGCGGTCAGGGTGATCCTCTTCGTCAAAGATGATGGGCGTGCGAGACCATTTGAGCAGTTTCCGTGAATGTACCGTTGGCTCCACAGCATTGACCTCACGTGCCCATTGTTTTAGCTGGCGCTGGGAGGAGTGCAAGGATGCACCCCCGTCAATGCACAGGGCATCAGTGGCTTTCTGGAACTCTTGCTTGCTGGTTTCCTCTTCATCCCTCTCATCGCTTTCGTCACCACATTCCTTCTTCTCAAGACCTCTGGTAGGTTTCTCTTGACGTTGGGGAACCTTGCCGGGGCAGCCTCCTCGGCCGCCTCGGCCCTTCCCGCCAATGCCATCTTGGTCTCTCTCCTTGTCGCGCTTCTCGTACTCAGCTTTTTGCTTCTTAACGAGTTGCTCAACTTGATGACACTCTTGGAGATCATGGCCCTTGGTTCGATGGATCTTGCAGTACGTCCCATCTACCTTCCCAGCCTTCTCGGCAGCCGCAGCTTCCTACCAATCAGTGCATGCGGCAACTTCCTTGTCGGGAGCCTTGGTCTTGGCCTTCTTGCCGGAACTAAGAGCGCTTGATCCTTCAACAGCCAGCACTGCTTTATCCTTGTGCTTCTTGTTGTGTTTCTTGTTCTTCTTCTTCTGGCTGGCAGCATTGTCATCATCTTCTGAGTCGACATCGACGCCATCCTCTTCTCCGGGGAGATGCCTCCCCTCCTCCGTATGGGCACACTTATCCGCCAAGGTGTAAAGCTCATTCACAGTCTTGGGCAACCGGACGTTCATTTTGGAACGTATCCTGTGGTTGCGCACATTGGATTGGAACGCGGCAATCATAGTTGTCGGGTGGATATCTGGAATGTACCTGTGCACCTGGCTAAACCTCTGCATGTACTTTCGTAAAGTCTCCCCTTCCTTTTGTGGAAGGAGCTGCAAATCGCTGGGCCGCCCTGGTTCTTGATGGCCGCCCATGAAGGCACCAACAAACTCGTGGCACGGATCAGCCCAAGTCGAGATGGAGTTCTCCGGCAAGTGCATCAGCCACGACCTCACATTTGGCTTGAGCACCAAAGGGAAGTAGTTGGCAAATATCTTTTCATCTCTTCCCCTGGCGGCTTGAAAAGCAATGGCGTAGATGCTCAAGAACTCTGTCAAGTTCAGTCTTCCATCGTATTTTTCTGGTATCTCTGGCTTGAACGTACGGGCAGATGGCCAACGGACTTGCCGCAGCTCACGAGTGAAGGCAGGACACCCAACCTCGAAGGGTAGGTATCCGTATCCACTGAACGTAGGCTCGTCGATGTTGGGGCCATTGCGCATGTTGGACTGGCGGTGGGTTTTGTGGCGCCGTTCTATGGTGACGCGCGCGTCTTCCCTCCCCCTGTCCTCCAGGACCTGCCGCTGATCTCGATGGGCTCGAGGATCAGATGAAGCCATCAACACCTCGTCGTGTTCCTGGTTGTGCGGCTCTGGCCGCGACCCCTGCGCTGGCTGTCGCGGGGGGAGGGACTGCACCGTGAGGTTGGCCCCTTCAGCATGGCCAGTGGCTCGGGCCGTTGCCGCTGCCTGCGGATGCCGTGGTGAGCCCACCCGTTGCGATCCCCCTGCCTCAGCGAAACCAATCAAACTTTGAATGGTGGCTCTCCATTCATCCATTTGATCGGCAGCTGGCAGGAATCTCAACAGGAGCTGGGCTCGAGCCATGGCCTCCGAAGCAGTGCTTGGCATGGACGACAATGCAGATCGTGGCGTCGCCCAACTCCTGACGGTACCGGCCATGGCGGCATCGCGCTCTCATCGTCGTGAGCCAGTCGCGAGGGCGGCATGCCGACAAGAAGGACATGTTTGGGGGTAGACGGCTCCGTTCGGCGCTTAGTCTTGATTGCCTTGTCCTGGGGAAGGCGTGTGTCTTGTAGCTACACCCGCAGCTGGGGCAGCTAAGAGGTTGCGGTTCGCGCCGAAGTGGGAGCCATCGCTGCGGCTGCGTTCTCCAGTGAGGTGGAGAGGTGGGAATTGGATGTTCTCCCCTCCCGCATCTTGTGGAGCATGGCCGCTAATATGTTATTGACGCTGTCCTCCTCCGGCGCCTCCCGCTCCCACCTCAGCCGCGGGAGGAACGACGATGGCGCCGCTTGTGCTGGTCGCGTCCCCCGACGCCACCGCAGCCCCCATGGGATCGGTGGCTGCATGCGAGGGGGCCTTCGAGGTGGAAGGACGGGATGCTGCACCGGACTTTTTGTTGGGCGCCATGGGTGATGACGCCATCGTCGAAGGAGATGGAGATGAAGATCGACACGCTGTCTACGTCCTCGGGTTCGCACAAGCGCTTCCCCCTACCTGGCGCGCCAAAGATGTCGTGGCTCGACACGACCACCTATGGGGCCATCGGCCCCTTTGTGGTTCGGCAAGGGGGAAGGGCGCGTTGCACAAAGAGCGGAGGTCATAGAAAAGCACGACAATGATGACGCGGGTGCTTTTTAACCAGGTTTGGGCCGCCGCGAGGCGTAAAACCCTACTCCTGCTTTGTTGGATTGAGTGGTAGACCGTGGCGAACACGCAGTGCTCAAGCCCGGCAAGGTCGCCTCGGGGAGAGCAGCTACGCGCGTATGAGTGTACAACGGTCTGGATCCTTTCTAAGGTTGCCTTGGCCCTCCTTTTATAGGTAAAGGGGTTACCACAGTCGCAAAACAGTCATTATCCAGTGATTAGATAGCCACAATGCTATCATACCTAACTCTGCAGACAGGACAAGGTGCATTAAATGCACCACTTAGTGTCACGTCGTGGATGCAGCCCGGCAAGCCTTGCCATGCCATTCAACCACCTTCTTGTCTGTCTGCGTGACACGCCCATGGACGGGTGTCATTTAGGGGTGATCTTCCTCAGGAATGACTGCCACTTATTCACTTGAGGGCTCGACACCGCACCGATAAGCGACTTGCGTCACTGTGAGGTGGAGCGGTGGAGCCTTGGCGGGATAACAGGCCGCCAGCATCCCGGCAACCCTTGCCAGGGAGGTCTTGGGACTTGCTCTTAGGGTGGCCGCGACCTGACCAGGCTCGCCTGTCCGGCAAGGGAGGCTTTTTCCCTTGGTGATATCTTGCTGTCTTGGCTTGTCTTGCTCTTCTTGATCCACCCTTTGATTCTTCAAAGAGCTATCTCTCCCACTTGGCCTTGTCTTGGATGCTGGAACCTTGCCCTTGAGCCTGTGTACAGCCAGGGCAACATACGCCAGGGTTTGTTGCACCGACAAATGACTACTGCTGAATATACAAATGGCATGAGTAAAATTTGTTACGCATGAAAATATTAAAATCATCTGTCAAATCATACTACAAAACTATATGAGCTATTATGAACATTTTATTTGTGTTCACAATTATGCAGTTGCCGCCGTGGAGCTGTGGTGGTAGACGCATGGCTAGTCTTTTCATTCACATTGAAATGTGAAATGTGAAACATAGGTTGATTTTTGTTATATGGAAATACGTATACTGATAATAAAATAACTATTTAGCTGCGAGCAACATAATCACCAACACTACATTACTGAAAAGATAGGATACGGCTACGCAGAAACTAATGATTGCCCCTCTTTGCCTAGGAAAACAAATCAGATCACCTCCTCACCGAGCTCGATGGAGCTATACCATTGAGCTGTATTTTTAGCAGCCTCCAGAGTGGTAAGCTGGAAGCAAAATGATTACTTTCGAAAGAGCCAGACCGGCGCAGCGTGTCCAGGAACATGTTATCAAAGGAGTAAACCATAAATGGCAACCTAAAACTAGCAAACCAGCATGCATATTATTTCCAAACAATAACAACGCCTTACAATCTGCATGGACAACCGGCGCAAACCAGATAGACGCGTACTCCGGAAGGAGAAAAATGCGTGTGGCAATGTGACATTTGAGACTATGCCGCATCAACGGGGACATAGCAGACATTTGGCATCATTGTCTTTCGGACAGAAGTACCAAAGCTTTAAGCCACCGAACTAAAGTATCTGCAACATCATGACAACAACAACTTTGAGACACTGGCTGTCGGGGTACACAAACAGGGGTGTTTATTTCCCCTGACTTGTGCACAGACAGAAAACCTCCGCTCCGATGGCCAGGACTTGCTAGGGGAATTGCCACCTCAGTATAGCTGAACTTGTCAGTACTTGCCCAAGATAAAGCCATGCAAGGCCAAACCAGAGATGCCGCTCTTCGTGAGATCAAGGAGAGCATTAAGAAGAACAAAGCACCAGGATATCGCCTTGGGAAGGCCTCCCTTACCGGGCAGGAGAGCCTGGCCGGGACGAGACCGCCCCGAAGGCAAGTCCAGAATTACCCCGGCAAGCCTGCCGGGGCCGTCAAAGATCAAACCACCGCCAAGACACCACCGCTCCACCGCACCTCGACGCTAGTCACTTATCGATGCGGTGTCGAGCACTCCAGGTGATTAAGTGCCACTCATTAAGCACGTGGCAGCTTGCTGGAAGACAGATCACACCCATTTGACACCTGTCCAGAGGCGTGTCAAGATGATAAGCAGAAGATGGTTAAGCGGCGATATAAGCGTGCCGGGGATGCACCCCCGCATGCCACCTAAGGTAGCATTTATGGAATTTTGTCCCAAGTGCCAGAGTTAGGTATGATAGCACTGTTAGCTATCTAATCACAAGATAATGTCTGTTTTGCCACTGTGGTTAACCCTTGGGCTATAAAAGGAGGTCCAAGGCAACCTAGAGAGGGATTCAGACCCTTGCACACATGTACTCGCGTAGCAGCTCTCCCCGAGGCCACCTTGCCGGGCTTGAGCGCTGCGTGTTCTTCATGTTCCTCCATCCAATGCACCAAAGCAAGAGTAGGGTTTTACACTTCTCAGCGGCCCGAACCTGGGTAAAAACCACCAAAGTCACATCGTTGTGCTGCCTCATGGCCTCCGCTCTTTGTGCAACGTGATATCCCCCTGTCGAACCACAAAGGGGCCCATGGCCCCATAGGTGATCGTGCTCACCAACGACATCTTTGGCACGCCAGGTAGGTAGGAGAATCGCTTGCGTGAACCCGAAGTTGTGAATAGCGCGTCGATCTTCATCACCGCCTTCCTCATCATGGACGAAGAAAGGGAGCAATGCCGCTCCGTAGCCTCTTCCTTCCGAGACTCCATCGCACGTTTCCTTCACTGCAATAGCAGCGCGAGGGCGAGGGACGTTGGTGCTACGGTTGACACGGCTAGCACAAATAATGTGGCCGTTGTGCCATCCGCGGTCAGAAGGTAGGACGGGCCGAGCAACGGCACCGCCCTTATCGCGATCCTCGATCAAGCACACTTGATCCCAAGAGGTATCGCTCGGTCTGACAGGGTAGAGAACGGTGCGTACCTGGCCTTCCTTTCCTTCCTTCCTCACCAACAATCGGGATGCGTAGCGGTGATGCCGCCGGCGTCGATAAGTTCACACGAAGCTCTGTCCTGTATTTATCCCTCTAAGGGTAAATCCTAAGCTGAATGCTAGAGTGAATCCGTCGGTTGGCACCCCCGGCAAGCAAACCACGGCAAGACCCCATACGCCAGCGTGTCCACCACGCTGGTCGCTGAGGGGTCATTGGCAGATGGGGGAAGGAGGAGGAGGGACGACCGCGCGTGATGGAGGGGATTGTATGCGTGAGCAAGTATACACCCCGGCAAAAGAGAAGCATAAATAAAAGCTAAGTTGGCACACTTGTAAACTTTCCTTAGAGCTTGTACTTGCACATCCCCAGAATGACCCGGGTTTCGTATGACAAGTCCTCTGCGCGTTGGAACCTTGCCGTATTTGTTTGCGCCCTTGCTTTGTTTCGAGTCCGCTCAACAAAGCGGGTGGCTGCATCAAGGACTGTTAAGGAAAAACCCACCGGCGGCATGCCTTTGCCAGCAGAATGCTAAGGACCCGTTCCTCAAAGCAATCGCGGCAACATGCTTTTGGTGGGCAGCCAAAGTACGCGAGGAAACTAACCATATGAATACCGGTGGGGAAGCGAAGGGGGGTAACATGCGTTTGTGTTAAAACACCAGTTCATGCAACTACTTAAGAGTACTATTACACATCAAAAGATAGCAAAGCCTAACACAAGGCCGAATCATGTCCTTTTGTTTAACGGCAACAGAGTAAAACGGCGGCAAGGATGGCTCAAGGCTGGGTCCGACGGCCTCCCTGAACTCTTGGGACTGAGAAGACCCTGTCGGCAAGGGGGGCAGCCTTCTTCGCGGCAGCAGAGACGTCAGCACCTGGTGGCATCTTCTTGAAGCCATCAGAGAGGTCAAGGTTCGGGTGGAAGAAGGCGAGGTTGCTCAAAACTAGGAAGAGAGCGTCACGAGCAAGCTTCCGGGATTCGTAAGCAAAGCAGGCGGCCCTGTCGTCTTCATACATCCTCAATCCTTCGACCAGGCCTTCAAAGAAGAGCGTCAGCTTGACACTTGGAACCTCATGCTGGCCGACGGAGAAGGCCCAACTCTTCATGTCCATGCTTGCAATCTGGGCAGTGAGGCGCTCGACAATGTCGACCATGCTCTTGATCCAGAGATCGCGCTACTGAATTTGGTTTTCCAGCTTGTCTTTCGAGTCTTTTTGGAGAGTCCTCACCTTGGTCAAGTCCGTCATCAGAATCTTCTCACGGCAACCAGTAGATTCAATATCCTTCTCCAGAGAGGCAAGCCTGGCTTTCATGCTAGAAATGGTGCCGTTGGCAGTATCAAGGCCTTGGCTCTTGGAGGAAAGGTGTGATTGCAAGCCCTCCAGGGTGGCCTTTGCTTTTAGCGCTTCCTATTTTAGGGCCATGATCTCCTTGCTACTCCTGGAAAGGTCCTCTGTCAGCTTGCTCAATTGATTTTCAAGATCAGCCTTGGTAGCAGATGCGGCAGCTAGCTCGTCGGCAACCTTCTTCAATTGGGCGGAAGATTCAAGGGTGAGCGCGTCGAGGGTGGCTTTGTGGCCATCCGCCAGCTCCTTGCTGCACTGCTGAACAAGGGCCTCCAGCTCCTCGTCCTTGCCATGGAGAGTAGCTTCGAGAGCCCCTTCTCGAGCGGAAATGTCCTTCTCCTTGGCGTTTAGAAGCGCTGCGCGCTCCACCAACCGGACCTCCCAGGCAGCAACGTCATCCTTGGCCATGGTCAACACTTCCTCTTGTCACAAGATAGAGTGGGACTGCTTCTTGTACCACTCGTGCAGTTCATTGCCCTTGTCTGTCAGCTTTTGGTTCACAAGATCGACGGAGTTACACCGCTCCTTGATTGCCTACCATCTGTGGTTGTACCTGTTCTGCACATCCTTGAGCCCTACCGCCACAGATTCTAGGAATACCAAATCCTTGGCGCCATCATCTGAATCACTAGCTTCTCCAACTCTCTGAGATAGCGGCACCAGTATGCGACTGATCTCTTCATCAAAGTCCGCACCCGCTACGACAGATGAGCCAGGAGTTGCGGGTCCAGGGCGAGTGATGATTAGTGCCAGCTTGCTTGGGGAATATTGCGGGGCCGTGGCCAGAGGACAGTTCAAGGGAAAAGGCCCCATTGATTGGAGAGGAGCCTTCTCTTCAATGACTGAATCTGGGCCTGATATGCTGCCGGGGATTTTTTCTATGTCTTCCAAGAATTCCTGAATATCCCCGACAGTCCTCTCTTGGTCCTCCGCGGCAGCGATCCTGACTGCTTCCTCGGCAGCACTTTTCCCAATGTTGGCCACCTCCTCCAAGATATCGGGTTCTTCAGTTGATGGGGCTACAAATAAGATCAGCAAACAAAGTGATATGGAGCCAGACATTCACAAGTCAAGACCAGGAAAACAAATAATTCAGGCGAGAGGGACCAAAGACAAGTGGATTACCCGGTGGAGGCTGTTGTGGGAGGACATCTCCTTTCCCGGCAACATCGGTTGCCGGCGCGCGCTCCACATCCATCCCTTTGGTGACTGTGGCCTCGACGCGAGTAGACCCCTCGACGGAGACCCTTGCCGGAGATTCCTCTGCTTGAACTTTGGCCGGCGAAGACCCTTGAGAGGTGGACCCCTCTTGGTGGGCCCTGCCTTAATGGCTCTCACTCAACCCTTTATCGGGGGATGAGGGACGCTCCTCTGTGCCTCTGCGAACAGGCAAAGCGTGTCCCACGCTTGTGCACCGGGGCCTGAGTTAGGGGCTAGGCACGGAATCCCCTGCCTTATCCCCCGCCAGACCCGCGTCTGTCGAACGGACTAGCACCACCGCATGCTTGGCCCGCTAAGCAAGGGGTTCCTCATCCTTGCCAAGTCAAACAAGACAAGATTAAATTAGCAACCAAGGACAGAATACTTCGACAAGAGGCTTGGTCGTTTTGCTTACTCTGAGTTCCTGAGCATGGAGCCCAGCTCGTACACCGTGGGTGGCGGGGTTGCTCGGCCTCTTTTCAGAGTTGGAGGAGCAGAACTTGTCGGCGGCAATGAGCTTGTCGGTGGGATCGAGACCTCTGGTGGGATCGAGCTTGACGAAGAAATTGGGCTTGATGAGGGGCTTGGATCCACCCCCATGACCGCTCGCCACTTGCTGGGTGGGGTCTTGGCCCCAGAAAGGCGAGCAGAATGGCGACGTGCCACGTCTTGCTTGATGACCTTGGTGGTTGTCTTCTTCACCCTCTGGCTGCCCCGTGAGGGGGTAGGTACCGCTGATTCTCGGCTAGCTCACTTGCGGAGGCGACGGCCTGGCCCCGGAGCTTGAGGGCCCATTTCGAGCCCTTCCTCCTCCACCTCGAGTTTCTTTGCCTCCTCGGCCTCGACTCCTTCTTGGCCTCCAGTTGCCGTGGCTTGGGAAGCCTCACCTCCAGTAGGATCAAGCCAGGCAGCCTCCTTCGTGGCATGCTCTTCACTCCCCTCTTCAGAAGAGCCTTCGCCCTCAACACCTTCCTCCTCCTCCTCTTTGGCCCCTGTTCCCCCGGCAGTGCTAAGCTCCCTGTCCTCTGCAATCCTGCTGGCAACGAATTTTGCCTCTGCCTTGGAGGTGCGCCTGACAATATCGTCCTCTACCTTGGAGACTCTTTCCTCCAAATGAGAGACCCAGTCAATCTCATCGTCCAGGGTGGGCAGTTCCCATTCAGCTTTGACCCCGAACACGTTGCAATCAGGCATCCATTGTAGGATCTGGCTCAGGGCGGAATTGAGGTGCTGGGGAACAAACTTTGTCGGCGGATGAAATGGCCCAAGGTTGCTGAACAGCTGTTCGCATAACCAGTCGTGGCCATATATCGTCAGATTGTTGGTGGGGCCTGCGTACAGCCGCATCCTGTCAGCAGAATTTTTACATTCCCACGCAAACATGTCCCTCTTCTGCAGTGGCGCAATGCGGCGCCGGAGGAAGTCGGCCCCCACATGCTCGATGGTTAGCCCGACAGCTTTGAGACGGGCGATCCTGTTCAGTGCTGGGTGGAGCCTATCGTCAGTGAGGCCCAACTTGCTCCAGTCGCTTCCACACGTGACGCATCCAGTCCGCGTCGAGCATAACTCAGGGGCCTCTTCGTCCTTGATCCAACACCAGTCATCCCTCCATTCCTCCCACTTGCTGCGTTGCTGGCCAGGGAGATAATCCCAATCTTTCTTCTTGCACCGGGGGATCTAGCTTATGTTCCCTGAGTGGTGCGATTTGTCTTCTATCCACGGAATGAAGAAGTGCCTGAACAAATCCACATTGGGGGCAGCCTCAACAAAATTCTCACACAAGTGGGCGAAGATTGCCACGCAGCCATAGCATTGCGCGTGAAGTCCAAAAGATGGAATCCGTACACTGTCATCATGGCGCAAAAGAACTCGAAAAAGGGGGAAGAGAGACCGCAAAGGAAGTATGGGCAGAAGAAATGGTACGAATTTGATGGAATCTTGGTCCCCTTCGGCAGAACTTCGGGCGCTCCATGCCTATTCTTGGTATCCCTCCCCCACATATAGGCATACCTTGCGATTAAGGTATTTCCATCCAGATTCGACGGGGAGAACACCACGTCCTCTTGTCGCCGCCTCTCCAGTTCTTCTGCTTTCTTCTTCCTCTCCTCCGCCGTGGGAGCAGCCGCCTGCTTCGCATTTACGGCGCCTGTCTTTCGCCCCATCTCTTGGACTCACAGAAGGAGCGAGGGATCTAGCAGAGTCTTTTTGGGCAGTTGATGGCTGCGAGGGCGGTTTTGTCTTGAGGAAGAAAATGAAGGAGGAAGAAACAGACGCGAATGAGCAGCGCCCCTTCGCATTGCCTTTTTATTGGGAACATGCGCGGGGGCTGGCCCTTCGCTATCTTTTTCGTGAAGTTACCATTTTTTGCAGGCGCATTACTCAATAGCGGCTACTTTCCACGACCCCACGACCTGCGGTAATTACGCGAAGTGGACGTGGGATTGACAGATCATCATGACCAAGGCTGCATGGACAGCACTTCTTCGACGCGTATCTGTGCACTGTTTGGGGCCTAACCCAATGATGACCAGCGACACGTTTGGCTCAGGCCCGGGGGCTTCTGTCGGGGTACACAAACAGGGGTGTTTATTTCCCCTGACTTGTGCACAGACAGAAAACCTCCGCTCCGATGGCCAGGACTTGCCGGGGGAATGGCCACCTCAGTATAGCTAAACCCGTCAGTACTTGCCCAAGATAAAGCCATGTAAGGCCAAACCAGAGAAGCCGCTCTTCGTGAGATCAAGGAGAGCATTAAGAAGAACAAAGCACCAGGATATCGCCTTGGGAAGGCCTCCCTTGCCAGGCAGGAGAGCCCGGCCGGGTCGAGACCGCCCCGAAGGCAAGTCCAGAATTACCCCGGCAAGCCTGCCGGGGCCGTCAAAGATCAAGCCACCGCCAAGACACCACCGCTCCACTGCACCTCGATGCTAGTCACTTATCGATGCGGTCTCGAGCAATCCAGGTGATTAAGTGGCACTCATTAAACACGTGGCAGCTTGCTGGAAGACAGATACACCCATTTGACACCCGTCCAGAGGTGTGTCAAGATGATAAGCAGAAGATGGTTAAGCGGCGATATAAGCTTGCTGGGGATGCACCCCGGCATGCCACCTAAGGTAGCATTTATGGCATTTTGTCCCAAGTGCCAGAGTTAGGTATGATAGCACCGTTAGCTATCTAATCACAAGATAATGTATGTTTTGCCACTGTGGTTACCCCTTGGGCTATAAAAGGAGGTCCAAGGCAACCTAGAGAGGGATTCGGACCCTTGCACACTTGTACTCGCGTAGCAGCTCTCCCGAGGCCACCTTGCCAGGCTTGAGCGCTGCGTGTTCTTCATGTTCCTCCATCAAATCCACCAAAGCAGGAGTAGGGTACGCTTCTCAGTGGTCCAAACCTGGGTAAAAAGCACTAGAGTCACATTGTCGTGCTGCCTCATGGCCTCCACTCTTTGTGCAACGTGATCTCCCCTGCCAAACCACAAAGGGCCCGTGGCCCCATAGGTGATCGTGTTCACCCACGATAAGTTCGCCAGGGCCCGGCTCGCAACACCCGAACGATGTAGCAACACGTACAAAGCGAAACACAAAGTACGCCAGTCATCATGCCAAATGAGCAGTATTTTGGGGAGGGGAGTTGTAGGATCATCTATTCACCAGAGCTCGAAGCGAATACATCAGTGATCTTTAGATTTACTAGTGTCCACATTGGTTAGCGGGAAGCAGAATGATTGCATTGGAAAGAACCAGATCGACACAATGTGCCCCAAAAATGCTACCGGAGAAGGAAACCATAAATGTCAGCCTTAAACCAGTAACACAACATGCATATTATTTGCAGTTGTTTACGTACTTGGACAATCGGTGTGCACAAGACCGACGCATAAAGCCGGACGACAAAAACTCCATGCGGCAATGTGATGTTTGAGACAATGTCGCAACAACTAGTAAAGAGCAGACGGACGAAGAGATTGCCGGCACTATCTTTGTGCCACCATTCATGAAGTTGAAAGCCCTTGATAAGAAGGATCGGTAGTCACATGAATGCCAACAACTACATGATGCAAACAACATATGATGCTAGCATGAAGGGCATCAATATTGTTTTTTACCTCCATGTTATTACCTGCACTGCTAACAAAATCAATATGTACCTGCAAGCAAATTAGACACTGACATTACATGACAGAAAAGATATGGTACTAGTATGCAAAAACCAATGCTTGCCACTCTATGCCAAGCAAAATCTAACATATCACCTCCTCACCCCACTTCGAGGCATCTCCATCATTGCTATTTAGATTTACTGGACTCCAAAGTGGTTAGCCGAAATTGAATCAGACGACACAACGTGTCCCCAAACATGATATCGGAGGAGGAAACCATAATTGTCAGCCTAAACCCAACAACCAAGCATGCATATTATTTGCAATTGTTTAATAGAGTGGAGAATCAGTACGTATCAGACCGGCACGTAATCCTGGACGACAAATACTTCGTGCGGCAATGTGACGTTTGAGAAAATGCCACAACAACGGGTACATAGCAAATTAATTGACATGGACAAAGAGATCACCTCAACCACATTCCTAACACCATTAATGAAGCTTAAAGCCCCCGATCAGAAGAATCGACAGACACATGTTGCGAACAACTATGAGACACCGGAATGAAGCACATTTTAGGTGTGGGCGGGTAGGTGAGGCAGCTATATTCATAAGGGTCCTGTTCGCACCACCAAAATGATGTAGCAACAGCTAAAAAGCGAAATACTATCTACATAGCTGAGCAACGGGTCCCCCCCCCACGCGTCCTGCCGACAGAACAGCAAAAAATGAAATACTATCAACATAGCTGAGCCATAGGGTCCCCCCCCCCCCACGCGTCCTGCCGACGGAGTAGCATTTGGAGGGACAAAGGACTAGCC
This sequence comes from Thinopyrum elongatum, assembly GCA_011799875.1. Classification (NCBI taxonomy): domain Eukaryota; kingdom Viridiplantae; phylum Streptophyta; class Magnoliopsida; order Poales; family Poaceae; genus Thinopyrum; species Thinopyrum elongatum. The sequence goes on from CM022297.1 coordinate 213,179,839, forward strand.
ATTTGCTATTGAAGCTCGGAGTTAGATGATCAACTCCATAGTCGCCTTCATCTGTCGATGGTTAGGTTAGGTGAACTGGGTTTTGCGACCACGTGTGTTTTAATACTTCAATAGTTTTGTCAAAATATACCTCATGGTTGGTATATTATGCAAACTCATGTAATATATTACACGATTGCATATTTACGTATTTACCAGACTACACTATGATATTTTCCAACCTGGACGATTGATGAGAACACAAATTTAGTGCTATTCTATATGAGTAGTGTAAGTGTTTTAAGTAAAATGAAGGTTCTATGCACGTCACATGCCTATAGAAAAACACTTTATACTACATAGTTTGCCTATATTTATACCAGAACCACATGGATATGCTTAGAAATCAGTACATCCGATGTCCAAATATATGTAGCTGCTTAGGTGTAGGGTGCTGGTCGTTCGTCGGGTGAGTGGGGGGGGGGGCGATTGGTACTTGTTGCTCGGTAGTGTCTCGGGTGATCGGCTCCCACCCGTACTACTTGGTGTACTTTCCCGTTTTCTTATCTGGCATGTACTGGTTCCACAATTACTGGCTGGGTGTTGTTTCACATATCTTTCAAGCATGTGGTAGCACACATTAGTACGTAGATGGTGCATAGCATTTTTTTAATAGCCCATATATTACGTTGAAGTTGCAAATTTGGGTGCACTACATGTAACGTCCTCTGATTGTTGAAAAACCTCGACGCAATGTTCATAATTTTGTTATGCTCCACCATATTGATTTTTGTTATGCTTATTTTTTTACATACATGCAAACCGATAACACATACATTTGCTTGTCTGGTTCTAGGTTCTATCCGCGCTATTTACTACGTTTACCAACAGTTAGCATATTTATGTTACTTATGGACATGTCTACATGATGCCACAATCATCAATCTGTATTATTACATAATCTTATGCCATAAGTTAATGGTGGCATATAAGGGAAATAAATATATATAGAGTAATTTATGCATACTTGTGAGGAATCAACAAGTCTACAAGGCTATAACAATTCAGCATGAGCGACTTATCTGCAACCATACAAAGTATGGTACACCGTACCATTGCATATAGGTAATCCAAACAGGGCATGCTGATGACCCACAAGTATAGGGGATCTATCGTAGTCCTTTCGATAAGTAAGAGTGTCGAACCCAATGAGGAGCAGAAGGAAATGACAAGCGGTTTTCAGCAAGGTATTCTCTGCAAGCACTGAAATTATCGGTAACAGATAGTTGAGTGATAAGATAATTCGTAACGGGTAACAAGTAACAAAAGTAACTAAGGTTCAGCAAGGTGGCCCAATCCTTTTTGTAGAAAAGGACAAGCCTGGATGAACTCTTATATAAAGCAAAGCGCTCCCGAGGACACATGGGCATTACTATCAAGCTAGTTTTCATCATGCTCATATGATTCGCGTTCGTTACTTCGATAATTTGATATGTGGGTGGACCGATGCTTGGGTGCTGCCCTTACTTGGACAAGCCTCCCACTTATGATTAACCCCTCTCGCAAGCATCCACAACTACGAATGAAGAATTAAGATAAATCTAACCATAGCATGAAACATATGGATCCAAATCAGCCCCTTATGAAGCAACGCATAAACTAGGGTTTAAGCTTCTGTCACTCTAGCAACCCATCATCTACTTATTACTTCCCAATGCCTTCCCCTAGGCCGAAACAATGGTGAAGTGTCATGTAGTCAACGTTCACATAACACCACTAGAGGAAATACAACATACATCTCATCAAAATATCGAACGAATACCAAATCCACATGATTACTTATAGCAAGACTTCTCCCATGTCCTCAGGAACAAACGTAACTACTCACAAAGCATATTCATGTTCATAATCAGAGGGGTATTGAATAGCATTAAGGATCTGAACATATGATCTTCCACCAAATAAACCAACTAGCATCAACTACAAGGAGTAATCAACACTACTAGCAACCCACAGGTACCAATCTGATGTTTTGAGACAAAGATCGGATACAAGAGATGAACTAGGGTTTGAGAGGAGATGGTGCTAGTGAAGATGTTGATGGAGATTGACCCCCTCTCGATGAGAGGATCATTGGTGATGACGATGGCTTCGATTTCCCCCTCCCGGAGGGAAGTTTCTCCGGCAGAACAGCTCCACCGGAGCCCTAGATTGGTTCTGCCCAGGTTCCGCCTCGAGACGGCGGCGCTTCATCCCGAAAGCTTCCTTCTGATTTTTTCCAGGTCAAAACACATCATATAGCAGAAGATGGGCACTGGAGGCCTGCCAAGGGGCCCACAAGCCACAGGGGCACGCCCCCTAGTCTTGTGACCTCCTGGTGGGTCCCCTCTGGTATTTTCTTCGCCCAATATTTTTTATATATTCCAAAATAATTCTCCGTAAATTTTTAGGACTTTTGGAGTTGTGCAGAATAGGTCTCTCAGATTTGCTCCTTTTCTAGTCGAGAATTCCAGCTGCCGGCATTCTCCCTCTTCATGTAAACCTTGTAAAATAAGAGAGAAAAGGAGTAAGTATTGTACCATAATGTGTAATAACAGCCCATAAGGCAATAAATATCAATATAAAAGCATGATGAAAAATGGACGTATCAACTCCCCCAAGCTTAGACCTCGCTTGTCCTCAAGCGAAAGCCGAAATCGATAATCATGTCCACATGTTTAGAGATAGAGGTGTCGATAAAATAAAATACGGACATGAAGGCATCATGATCATCTTTAGAATAGCAACATATCTTAACATACAATTTCTTATGCTAAAGTGACAATTCATTCACAAGGTAAAGTATGAATCAGAAACTTTATTGAAAACTAACAAACTATGATCTCAGTCATTGAAGCAATTGCAATTTATCATAATATCGGAATGAGACAATGCAAGAGCTTTTCAGCAAGTTCACATACTCAACTATCATTTAGCCTTTCACAATTGCTAATACTCACGCGATACTTATGAGTTCAAAGTCTAAGTCGGACACAGAGAAAGATAGGGGCTTATGTTTCACCTCCCAACCTTTAACCTCAAGGGTAATGTCAACAATAATACTTTATGATAACCTACATCCGAGTGGATATATATATATATATATATATATATATATATATATATATGCATCTTTCCCAACATATAGTGCTTGCCAAAAAGAAAAAGTGGAAATAGAAAAGGTGAAGATCACCATGACTCTTGTATAAGGGTAGAAGGTAAAAGTAAAAGATAGGCCCTTCGCAGAGGGAAGCAGAGGTTGTCATGCGCTTTTATGGTTGGATGCACAAAATCTTAATGCAAAAGAACATCACTTTATATTGCCGCTTGTGATAAAGAACTTTATTATGCATTCTGTCGCTTTTATTTCTTCCATATCACACGTTCGTATAAAGCTTATTTTCTTCACACTAATAGATCATACATATTTAGAGAGCAATTTTTATTGCTTGCACCGATGACAACTTACTTGAAGGATCTTACTCAATCCATAGGTAGGTATGGTGGACTCTCATGGCAAAACTGGGTTTAGGGATGTTTGGATGCACAAGTAGTATCTCTACTTGGTGCAAAGGATTTGGCTAGCATAAGAGAGAAAAGCAAGCTCAACATGTTGGAAGATCCATGACAATATAACTTCTATTCAGATAAAAGAAAACATAACCCATTATGTTGTCTTCCTTGTCCAACATCAACCTTTTAGCATGTCATATTTTAATGAGTGCTCACAATCACAAAAGATGTCCAAGATAGTATATTTATATGTGAGACCTCTCTTTCTTCATTACTTCCTATTAATTGCAACAATGACCAAAACTATGTTTGTCAACTCTCAACAAATTTCATGCGACATACTTCTTATATGTGAAGTCATTACTCTCCATAAGATCATTGTATGATCTCTTTATTTATTTTATTCTATTCTCTTATTTTATTCCCTCAAGATCATAGCAAGAAAGCAAAGCCCTCAACTCAAAACTACTCTTTATTATATATCTCTCGGACTCGATTACATAGAGGGAACATAAAGCAAAACTGAAGGCTAGATCATATTAAAATTTTATTCTACTAAATCAAGATATAACCAAAAGGATCAAACTAAGAAAAACGATGAAAGTAAAGGTGTGATGGTGATACGATATCGGGGCAGCTCCCCCAAGCTTGGCAGTTGCCAAGGGGAGTGCCCATACCCATGTATTTAGAACTCTTTCTTCGGAGGTGGTGATGATGGAGTTGTTGATGAAGTAGTGCCACACTTCGAGGTTCGTGGGCCGACTAGGTTAGTACCCCCATATCCAGGACACCGTCAGTAGCCCCTCAACTGGTCTTCTACGCTGAGGACGACTTCAATAACAACCTCAGATCTAGAGTCTTTGGCTCGACAGACGAGTTCCACCTTATGAACCTTGGTCCACTCCTTCAAAGGAGCGATGCCAACCGAGGCCCCACCAAACTCGTACCCTTTGTCCTAAGAGATCGGATAACTTAGCCTCGAAGGCCAACCATCTTGGTGTGAATAGTCCCACTTAGTCTGACAACTTTATTGAAACGGCTCACCCCACGACAGGTCGAGCAGTTACTGCTTCCCCCAAATCGCGGCCTGAGGCAGCCTTTTTACTGGCACGTCCCATCGAGGTGGAGATCATGCCCGTTTTCTCAGGGATATCATCAACATTTTGTTTCCCCCATATGCTCAACGGCATCTTTGGTGGGAGTGGCATGTTTATCGGCACAGTAAGAGGGACTCTTGGCCTTTCACTGGCCTATAAGAGTAAAAGGGATGAGGGCACATCCTACTATGCTCCCATTCTCCCGGTCTACTGCTTCATCTAGGTCCAACACTCAGATCCGATCCCACACCCCTTCTTTCTTAGCGAGTCCAGCCTCCTTAACCAGTAATGGCCGACACCCTCCAGGGGCACTGGGGTGGTTCCATCATGATAGATGGCACTGATACATCTCCAACATATCTATAATTTTTTATTGTTCCATGCTATTATATTATCAATCTTGGATGTTTTATATTCATTTACTAGCAACTTTATATCATATTTTGGGACTAACCTATTGACATAGTGCCAGTTGCTGTTTTTTGCTTGTTTTTTACTTCGCAGAATATCAATACCAAACAGAGTGCAAATGCCATGAAACTCTTTGGAGAATTTTTTCTGCCCAGAAGACACCCAGGAGGCCCAAAAAATGCACCAGAGGGGGCCTGTGGGGCCCACTAGGCACCAAGGTGTGCTAGGGCCCCTAGGCACGCCCTGGTGGGTAGTGGAGCCCACAGGCATCCCTCAACCGACCTCTGCATCTATAAATACTCTGAAATCCCAAAAATCCTAGGGGAATCAAGAGAAAACAGTTTTCACCGCCGCAAGTTCCAGAACCACGAGATCCAATCTAAGAGGCCTTTTCCGGCACCCTCCCAGAGGGGGCAACTATCACGGAGGGGTTCTTCATCATCCTTGTTGCACCTCTGATGATGCGTGAGTAGTTTACCATAGACCTATGGGTCCGTAGCTAGTAGATAGATGGCTTCTTGTCTCTTTTTGATCTTCAATACAATGTTCTCCTCGATGTTCTTGAAGATCTATTTGATGAAGTGACTTTTTGCGATGTGTTTGTTGGGATCCAATGAATTGTGGGTTTATGATCATTTCTATCCATGAATATTAGTTGAGTCTTTTCAGAACTCTTTTATGCATGATTGTTATAGCCTGGTATTTCTTCTCCGAAACTTTCGTTTGGTTTGGTTTGGCCAACTAGATTGATATTTCTTGCCATGGGAAGAGGTGCTTTGTGATGGGTTCGATCTTGCGGTGCTCAATCTCAGTGACATAAAGAGACATGACACACATGTATCATTGCTATTAAGGATAAAGAGATGGGGTCTATTCCTACATGAATAGATCTTGTCTACATCATGTCATCGTTCTTATTGCATTACTCCGTTTTCCATGAACTTAATACATTAGATGCATGCTGGATTGCGGTTGATGAGTGGAGTAATAGTAGTAGATGCAGAATCGTTTCGGTGTACTAATCTTGGATGTGATGCCTATATACATGATCATTGCCTTGGATATCATCATGATTATTCTCTTTTCTATCAATTGCCCAACAGTAATTTGTTTACCCACCGTATGCTATTTTCTCAAGAGAAGCCTCTAGTGAAAATTACGGCCCCCGGGTCTATTTTTCTATCATATAAAACCAAAAATACCTTGCTGCATTTTTATTTTATTTATTTTATTTTTTGTTTTAGTTAGATCTATTTACCAAATCTCATACAATTTAACCTATCTCAATACCGAGGAGGGATTGACAACCCCTCTTACGCGTTAGTTGCAAGTTGTTGTTGTTGTTTGTGTTTAGGTGTTGTTTACATAGTGTTGCTTGGTTCTCCTACTGGATTGACAACCTTGGTTTCATAACTGAGGGAAATACTTACCGTTACTGTGCTGCATCATTCTCTCCTCTTGAGGGAAATACCAACGCAGATACAAGCAATCAGGAAGAATTTCTGGCGCCGTGGCCGGGGAGGATCAAGTCAAGATAGTCTCCCGTCAACTTGCCAATTTCTGGCACCGTTGCCGAGGAAACATCATCAACATCTATCAGGTTCCTATGCACAAACACTCATCTCCTTGCAATTACTTTATTTTCCATTTGCCTCTCATTTTCATCTCCCCCACTTCTAAAACTTTTTTTGCAAAAATCCAAAAATATTTTTCATTTCCTTTTTCTTGTTTGATCTTTTGTCTCCTTGCCCATTTTATCATTATGGATAATTCCTCCCTTTCTAGTGCACCCCTGAGAATGAAGTTCTCAATTTCAAACAAAGGGGAGGAGAAAATTTACAAGATGCTTGGTATAGGATTTGCAATGCTCATAATAGATCTATCCATAAGAAATCTACTACTATCCTTCTTCACAATTTTTGTGTCGGCATTACTACTTGGTATAGATTTGTTCTTGACACTATCACCGGAGGGAATTTCTTGTTGTGTCTATCTATGGATGCTTTTAATGCTATGGGAAATTTAGTGGGATCACCACCTATCATTGTCAATGAAATGATTTTAGCTGTTGAGCATGTTATGCAAAGGCTAGATGCTATTGAAAAGAAAACACTCAGCATAGAACACATTGAAAATTTGGATAAAAAGATCCATGATCATGCTAATCGAATTGGGTCAATGATAGGAGATACTCTTAAATTACTAAGAGTGGAAAAACCCGTAGTTAACGAAAGGGTAGAGGAGAGCTCTGCTCGGATTGATAAATTGGACAAAATTTTTAGTAACTTGAGCACGGCTTTTTCTTCCGTTAAAACTATCGAAAAAAAACTCCTACTAGTAAGAATTGCAAGTCTACGCATGTTCCTAAAAACAAGGGTGCCGCTTCTAGTAGCAACAATGAAGATCATAAAATGATTAGTATTCACCCCAACTTTGTCGAACCGATAAAAAACCCTACTTGCAAGAGTGAATTCTTCGATTTTATTCCTAGGAGCATGATTATTGAAAATATGCATGCTAGATCTCTGAGGAATTATGGTTGTGTGATTGAGGAATTGGAAACTAAAGAAGAAAATACTTGAATCTATGCTTTATGCCTAGCTAGGGGCGTAAAACAATAGCACTTGTTGGGAGAAAACCCAATATTTATCCTTTAAATTTTTGTTTCTTTTCTGTTTTTCAATAATTACACAATTATGCCTCTGTTATGATTGTGCTTTTTATGTTTTAATTAGTGTTTATGCCAAGTAATGCCTTTAGGATGGCTTGGGTGATAGTTGATTTGATCCTGTTGGAAAACAGAAACTTTTACGTCCAGTAGTAGAATTGTTAAAAATCACTAGAGCGACGAAAAATTCTGAATTGTTTACACAAGATTGATATACGAATTTCCTCCGTTTTCCTAATTCTTCAGAATTTTTGGAGTTGCAGAAGTATGAGCTTAATTCAGTTCTCTATAGACTATTCTGTTTTTGACAGATTCTGTTTTCATTGCATTGTGTGCTTATTTTGATGAATCTATGGATTGTATCAGGGGGGGGGGGGTATAAGCCATGGTAAAGTTAGAATACAGTAGGTATAATGCAATAACAAAATATGAATGGGTTGCAACAGCACTTAAAGTAGTGAATTGTTTTCTTATACTAACGGATCTCACGAAGGTTTTTGTTAAGTTTTGTGTGATTGAAGTTTTCAAGTTTTGGGTAAGATCACGATGGATGAAGGAATAAGGAGTGAAAAGAGCCAAAGCTTGGGGATGCCCATGGCACCCCAAGGTAATATTCAAGGAGAACCAAGCAACTAAGCTTGGGGATGCCCCGGAAGGCATCCCCTCTTTCTTCTAACGACCATCGGTAATTTTACTTGGAGCTATATTTTTATTCGTCACATATCATGAGTTTTGCTTGGAGAGTCTTGTATTATATGAGTCTTTGCTTGTTTTTCTTTTTAGTTTGTGAAAGTGCAACTAATCCCCGGGTGGTTTTGGTAATTCATAACAACATATAGCTCATTGAACTAATATCCATTCAAGTCTAATATTTCAGAAAGTTCAATAAAGGCATGGCATGGACTAGAGATGTGGACCCCTCAAAATGCTAAGGACACATATTGGCAAAAGCTCAAGACTCTTCATTTATATTTTAGTGATCCAAGATCACATTGAATCCATAGGGAAGCCAATACTATTAAAAGGGGATGAGGTGTTGCTTAATGGTCTACTTGCTCAAAATGCTTAGTGATATTGCTCCAAAGCCCTCAACCACTTTCTCATTTCCAAATATGTCCAAAACCCAAAGTCAAACTCGGCCCCACCAAAATCTTCTATCCGGCGCCACTGAGTTCATTTGACATAGGCACTGCCAGAAACCCTAACACTTCGTTCACACCGATACAGATCTTGGTCTCACCGAGATGGCCCTACAAACTCTCTGTTTCCCTTTTGTAAAATTTCGGTCTAACCGAAATGAGCGATCGGTCACACTGAGTTTCCTTGACCAACTCTCTCTTTGCTCTTTGTGGTAATCGGTCTCACCGAGTTCATGCAATCAGCTTCACCAAGATGAGGTTTTACCCTAGCCCTAGCACATCGGTCCCCACCGAGTTGTTCCAGTCGGTCCCACCGAGATTCCTAACATTCACATTTTGAACTGAATCGGTCTCACCGAGTTCTTCTATTTGGTCTCACCGAGTTGGGTCAAATGTGTGTAACGGTTGAATTTCGTGTGGAGGCTATATATACCCCTCCACCCCCTTCTCCATATGTGAGAGAGCCATCAGAACGTGCCTACACTTCCAGCTTACATTTTCTGAGAGAGAACCACCTACTCATGTGTTGAGATCAAGATATTCCAATCCAACCACAAGAATCTTAATTTCCAGCCTTCCCCAAGTTGCTTTCCGCTCAAATCATCTTTCCACCATATCCAAATCTGTGAGAGAGAGTTGAGTGTTGGGGAGACTATCATTTGATGCACAAGAGCAAGGAGTTCATCATCAACACAACATCTATTACCTTTTGGAGCATGGTGTCTCCTAGATTGGTTAGGTGTCGCTTGGGAGCCTCCGACAAGATTGTGGAGTTGAACCAAGAAGTTTGCAAGGGCAAGGAGATTGCCTACTTCATGAAGATCTACCCGAGTGAGGCAAGTCCTTCGTGGGCGATGGCCATGGTGGGATAGACAAGGTTGCTTGTTCATGGACCCTTCTTGGGTGGAGCCCTCCGTGGACTCGCGCAACCGTTACCCTTCGTGGGTTGAAGTCTCCATCAACGTTGATGTACGATAGCACCACCTATCGGAACCACGCCAAAAATCTCCGTATCATCATTATGTGTGCACTCTCCAAACCCTTCCCTTTACCTTCATATGCAATGTTTTACTTTTCCGCTGCTACACTCTTAGAATTGCATGTGTAGGTTGATTGCTTGACTTGTGTTAATTGCTAAAATCTGCCCACAACTAAAATTGGGAAAAGAATAGATTTTTATTTGGTCAAGTAGTCTAATCACCCCCCCCTCTAGACCTACTTTTGATCCTACCAGTGGTATCAGAGCTTTGGTCTCCATTTACCTTGATTTCCATAGATTTGGTGATCATAGCCTTGGTTTCACAACCTAGGAGAGTATGGCGTCTTGCGAGGGAAATTACCACCATAGAGGTCCTTACTTTGATGGTACAAATTTTGCTAGTTGGAAGCATAAGATGAAAATGCATATTCTTAGTCATAACCCCGCCGTTTGGGCTATTGTGTGCATTGGCTTGCAAGGTGATTTCTTCAAGGATGGAAAAGAACCGGATCGTGAAGCGTCCACGAAAGAAATAAAGATGTTGCAATACAATGCTCAAGCTAGCGATATTCTCTTCAATGGATTGTGCCCCGAAGAATTCAACAAAATCAGCCGCCTTGAGAATGCAAAGGAAATTTGGGATACTTTGGTTGATATGCACGAAGGTACCGAGTCCGTCAAGGAATCCAAATTGGATGTGCTTCAAAGTCAACTTGACAAGTTCAAGATGAAGGATGGTGAAGGAGTTGCTGAGATGTACTCTAGGCTTGCCCTCATCACAAATGAGATTGTCTGCTTAGGAAGCGAAGAAATGACCGACAAATCCATCATCAAGAAGATCCTAAGAGCCTTGGATGGAAAATATGATACCGTGTGCACCTTGATCCAAATGATGCCCAATTACAAAGATCTCAAGCCCACGGAAGTCATTGGTAGAATTGTTGCTCATGAGATGTCACTCAAGGATAAGGAAGAGCTCCACAACAAGTCAAGTGGTGCTTACAAAGCTTCATGTGATGCTCCTACAACATCAAGTGAGAAACAAGTTTCCAATGAAGAATTGAGCTTAATGGTGAAGAACTTAAACAAGTTCTACAAGAATAGAAGCAAAGAGAGAAGCTCCAAGTCAAGATCCTACAATAACAAAAGATCTTCTAGTCGTGATCGTAATTGCTACAATTGTGGAAGACCCGGACACTACTCCAATGAGTGTACGGCTCCCTACAAGAAAACAGAAGATTCACCAAAAATAAGAAGTAAAAGAGATGAATCACCACCAAGAGAGAGAACGAGTAGAGATGATCGTTATGAACGAAGACCCTCTCATGGAATCAAGGATTCAGAAAGGAAGGAAAAGTCATCAAAGAGCTACACAAGACGAAGACATCAAGCTCACGTTGGTTAATGGGTATCCGGTTCCGACTCCGACAACTACTCTGAGAGAAGCTATCACTCCGACTCTGAATATACTCAAGATGAAGGTGTTGCCGTCCTTGCACTTGTGTCATCCAACTCCTACGACATATTTGACTCACCAAATGAAGGAATTGGAAGATGCTTCATGGCTAAAGGCCCTAAGGTATCACACCCCGAGTATGTTGATTTCAATAGTGATGAAGATGATTTGCTAGGTGATGTTGATTTACTTGTTGACAACACTAGTGATGAAAACTATGATGAAATTGCTAGTATTCATGCTAATCAAGATGAAACGAATGACAATGATAAGAAGGAAATTGAGCGTCTAACTAAAGAACTAAACACTCTTAAGTTAGCTCATGAAAGAACTCTAGAGGATCATAGAGAGCTCCTAAAGACTCATGAGAAGCTACGCTTCGAGAAGCTAAATTTAGAGCAAGAGCATGAGTTCCTAAAAGCAATCAATGATGATCTTCGAAAGAAGAGTTCTTCTTACATTGCCAAGCGTTTACTCTTGTCTACTTACATGCCACAAGTAAAATCTAGCAATAAGAACAAGAAGGATTCTTCCTCTAGTAGTAACAATAATCATGTTAAATCCAACATTGTTGCTTCTAGTAGTTCTCTTGATTCCACTAATGATTCTCTTAGCCAAGTTACACTTGAGCAAAGAAATAGCTTATTGAAATAAATCATAGAGAAAGGTGTATACAAGAGTCTTGCCGGAAGTAAGCAATTTGAGGAAATTGTACGCAAGCAAGGAAGGCACCGGAAGAATCAAGGTGTTGGTTTTGAACGAAAGTTCAATACCAATGGAGTTGAGTGGGAAGAAGATTAATACCCCAAGACAAAGTTTGTTCCTCAACAAGTGAAGTATGACCCCACTTCTATCAAGGGAACACAAGCTCAAGATGATCTTCCACCACTAGACCATAAGCTAATAGGTAAGGACAAGCTTCAAGAAGAGATTGATTCATTTGAAGAAGCTCCTAAGGCCATGGTCAAGTGGGTTCCCAATACTACGTCAAGTTCTACTTCATCAAGTACGACTACAACTCCAAGGATTCCCATCAAGTTGATGTGGATCCCAAAGAAGAAGAACTAGAGAGTTCTTGAGGGTGACTCCGCCAACATACTTCACTCACATTCATTTTGGCAAGGACAAGTGCAATCAACTTTCATATCTTGCACTAGTTCATGGAGTCACAAACCCTCTTGTTGGTAAGACAAGGGACAATGTAACCTAATGCTTTCATGGACATCATCATAAGTGTGTTTCACTCTATGTCTATGGATATCCTTGTATGTTCCTTGTGGGACTAACCCATGTAGGTATTGATAGTGCAACATTCCAATGGATTGCTCCAAAAGATCTACATCAACATTGAGCATCCACATCTTCAACATCTACATGAAGTCATCATCGACAAAACCCAAGGTTAGTTCATCCCTCTTAGGGGGGATATCACATCTAGGGGCAGCTTTGCTCTAAAAATTGAGCTAAAGCAACTCTAATGATGTGAACACAACAATGCTTTATGTAAAAGTGGTAACCGCACTTGTGCTTAAACGATGAGTATGACCTACGATCAAATGTTCTCATTTGACTCCTCAGTCAATATACTCATATATAGATGACCTAGTCATCGCCAGTTGCTTGATAGATGCTAGAGTGTATGTGCATGCTTTGCCACATATTTTATTTGCTACCTTATTGTGTGAGCATGTTGGTTGCATAAGTTTCTCCATTCGAGGACATCCCTTTGTTGTTTTGATTGTTTAGTTTTTCTTTTGCCAAATGGATGGACAAGAATGCCTAAGTACTCCCTCTAGCTATCTATGCTTTTTCTTGTCTCAAACTCTATTCATGCTACATCACAAAATTTGAACAAGTCACTTTCGGACCCTCCGGGTGAGGAGCACTCAGAGCCACTGATCCGTCAAGGGCTAACTTCCACTGATTAGAACGATTCGGTCTCACCGAGTTGCAGCAACTGCTAGCACTATTGCATCTCGGTGCCACCGAGATGTTCCACTCGGCGCCACAGACATCGCCTGGGTATATATATCTCGCGTACCCGTACGGTTGAAAATTACTTCAAACCGCATGAGCTCACGCCCCAGCACTGCCGCCCCCTTGGTCACTGGATCATCGTCGTCTTCGCCAGTGACCCTCCGTCACTGGTCTCCACCGCCGTCAATGGGTTTCTTCACCGCCGTTGCCCGTAATGGATAGCACAAAGTATAATGCCTTTGTTCTATCCACGTATGAGATCAATCTATCCAGCAAATAAATTCCTTAGAATAGATTTGATGCAAAAACTTAGGGTTAGGTTTCTGCCGAACCCATCTCGGACCGACCGATCTGAGGATTTCGGTCACACTGATAGGCCCTGGCCATTGCACAAGTACAACTCGGTCTGACCGAAGTGTACTGGTCGGTGATACCAAAATCACTTTCTCTGTGAAACCCTAGCCTCTCGGAGTCACCAAACTGCATATCAGTCTGACCGAAACTGCATGTTTAGACTCTGTTAGTGCTTTGGTGTCATCGAGTTTGTCAAATCGGTAGCTCCAAAATGCTTTCTGCAGAAAACTAAAGTTAAGTTTTTGTCTCAATTTTTGCAAAAACAAGCTGTACTTTGTGATGCTCATCTACTCTATCCACACCCAACTATTCACAGGATCAGTTGCAGCTATGTCAAAAGCCAGTGACAGTCAGAACAAGTCTAAAGAGCAGCTCAATCTCAGTGAGGGCATTCATCCCAATAGCAGCTATGATGAGGGGAGCAGAAGCACTCCCAGCAACTTATCTAAGGCAGCTACTAGGCAAAGGAAGAAAAGAACTTCTGAAAGTGAAGATGAAGAATTTGTGATTGAGGAGGAAGTGACCTCCAAGAAGAAGGTGCTCAAGAAAGAGTATGCTGCTGCTGCTACCACAAAGCCAGGCCTTTCCAAGAAGGCTCCTGCAAAGAGGACTCCAACTCAAGAAACTATGGAGTTTACACTTGAGCCCAGAGAGGAAGAAGAAGCTGCTGGTGGAAAGAAGAGGAAGGAAAGGGTCAGGAAGACCGTTGCCAGAGTGATTGGCAGACCATCCATGATGAGAGATGAAGAAGAAGAAGAGGAGGAGGAAGAGCCTGTTGCACCTCCTGCCAAGACACAGAAGCTGATGGGGGATGCCATCAGGACTGGGGCTGCTCCTTCTAAGCCCAAGTCTGCCTCAAGCCCTCAGCTCCAGCTCAAGCCCCCAAGTCAACAGCTCCAAAGCGATCAACAAGGAATATATCAGCTGCTGAAAAGAACAAGGCCCCAGTGCCTGAAGTTCAGGAAGATGATGAGCCACTAGTGCTCAGAAAACTGAAGCCCAAGATCCCAGATCTATGATGATCATCCTGTGGCAGAGAACATGAAATTGACAAAGGATCATGCTCTGAGATTGTGGAGGCAAAATGATCCTTATGCCACCAGGAGAAGGACTACTGTGGACTATCGCTTTCATACCAGAGAGCAGCAGGACTTCTATGAGACTGTCCTATTGGACAGGAAACCCATTGTTTGTGACATGAAATGGGTGGACTGGGAATATATTGATGAGAATGAAGATTACTTTCCTCATGTGCATGAGAGCTTCAGAATGAATGGTGTTGACAAGTTTGTTGGTCAGAAGTTGACAAAGTGGAACGATGAGATGATAATGCAATTCTACTCCACTGCCCACTTCTACCCTGATGGTAAGATAGTGTGGATGATATAAGAAACCAGATAACAGTCAACAATCTCTGAATGGGCCAAGTTGATCAATGCTCCCGAAGAAGCTGAAGATGATCTTGATGTGTACAGCAAGCCTAGGAAGGATCACAACTCCATGGCTAATATGTACAAGTGAATTCCTGACAAAGCTTTGGAGACTCACAAGCTTGGCTCCATATACTATCTGCTTGCTGGTTTGACCACAATGAACACTATCTTGAGGCACACTCTATTGCCCAAGTTAGGAGATCATAGAATGATACGTGGTCACTCCATCAACCTGCTTCATATGTTTGATGTCCCACAGAAATTCAAGGTCATGAGCTTGATTGTAGAGACAGTAAAGAGGACAACAGCAGACCAGAAGAGGTCTTGTGGATATGCCCCACACATTCAAATTTTGCTCAACTCCAAGGTGGGAATTGGGACATATCTACTAGACAGAGAGCATCTACCCCTGAGGCCAGACTTTGAGGACAACGAGGTTGTCATGGATGCTTCACATCCTACTTGTGCAGATGCCCAGGAGAAGATAGAGAAAGCAAAGGCTGCAAAAGCAGCAAAGGCAGCAAGTGCCCCAGATGCTTCAGTTGCGAATCTCAAGACCAAGCAAGATCAACTCAGTTATCTGCTTGAGGCTACCGTGAGAATTGAGAAGACCTTGGCCACCTTGTCTCAAAATCAGGAAAGTCTTGAGAGGATTATTGAGAGAAAGTTCCATAACCTAGATGTGAAGGTCACTGAGATTCAGACAGTTGTGGAGAAGCTTAAGGATGATGCTGAGGATCGTGATGATAGACCCACAACAGACACATTTCAGAGAGTGTCAAGGGCACAAAGATCATCAGCTGTGCCAGTTGCCAGAGACTCCAGGACTACCACTTCAGCACCTGCAGCCACTGCCACAGTTGACCCTCCAGTGTCAACTCCTCCAGCTCCACAGACTTCTGCCGAGGCATTTGCAGATGCCCTCTTCTCCACACCTTCTACGCACACCGGAGAAACAAGCCAGAAGACCCCTTCAGGAGCTCCTGGAGATCGTGCTTAAAGTGTCGTATAGCACTATACATTTTTGAACTTTTTGGTAACTTGTTGCCAAAGGGGGAGAAAGTGTATAGATCATAGGCTTCGAGAGAGAGAGAGTGCCTCTTGCTTTTGTTGGTTTCATTTGCCTTGCCACACTTGCTACTTTGGTCATTTGGTTGTTTCCTATGCTACAATTTGTGTTATGCTCGTGAGATACTTATGTGATCATGTGTTTGATCATACTATGCCTAATGTGTTCTTGCATGATTATATCCATGAATGTTTGTGTATGATCAATCACTTGTATCCTTGGTGATGAGTGCATGTTATTTAACTCTTATCATTTTGAGTGCACCACCAAGATGTATGTGACATGGAAGAGTGACCCATGATCCTAATTGATTGTGCATTTGGATTCAAAAGCAAATTTTTAAATAATGCACAAATTTAGGGGGAGCTCTTGCTTATCACATACTTCTCAAAGCGACAATGTATTTCATTCATATTATCATTTATCGAAGCTTTGATCTATGTGTTGTCATCAATTACCAAAAAGGGGGAGATTGAAAGTGCAACTAATCCCCAGGTGGTTTTGGTAATTCATAACAACATATAGCTCATTGAACTAATATCCATTCAAGTCTAATATTTCAGAAAGTTCAATGAATGGCATGGCATGGTCTCAGCGAGATGGCCCTGCAAACTCTCTGTTTACCTTTTGTAACATTTCGTTCTCACCGAAATGAGCGATCGGTCACACCGAGTTTCCTTAACCAACTCTCTGTTTGCTCTTTGCTGAAATTGGTCTCACCGAGTTCACGCAATCGGCTTCACCAAGATGAGGTTTTGCCCTAGCCCTAGCATATCGGTCCCACCGAATTGTTCCAGTCGGTCCCACCGAGATTCCTAACGTTCACATTTTGAACTGAATCGGTCTCACCGAGTTCTTCTATTTGGTCTGACCGAGTTGGGTCAAATGTGTGTAACGGTTGAATTTCGTGTGGAGGCTATATATACCCCTCCACCCCCTTCTCCATATGTGAGAGAGCCATCAGAACGTGCCTACACTTCCAGCTTACATTTTCTGAGAGAGAACCACCTACTCATGTGTTGAGATCAAGATATTCCAATCCAACCACAAGAATCTTGATTTCTAGCCTTCCCCAAGTTGCTTTCCACTCAAATCATCTTTCCACCATATCCAAATCTGTGAGAGAGAGTTGAGTGTTGGGGAGACTATCATTTGAAGCACAAGAGCAAGAAGTTCATCATCAACACAACATCTATTTCCTTTTGGAGAGTGGTGTCTTCTAGATTGGTTAGGTGTCGCTTGGGAGCCTCCGACAAGATTGTGGAGTTGAACCAAGAAGTTTGTAAGGGCAAGGAGATCGCCTACTTCGTAAAGATCTACCCGAGTGAGGCAAGTCCTTCATGGGCAATGGCCATGGTGGGATAGACAAGGTTGCTTCTTCATGGACCCTTCTTGGGTGAAGCCCTCCATGGACTCGCGCAACCGTTACCCTTCGTGGGTTGAAGTCTCCATCAACATGGATGTACGATAGCACCACCTATCGAAACCACGCCAAAAATCTCCGTGTCATCATTGCGTTCGCACTCTCCAAACCCTTCCCTTTGCCTTCATATGCAATGTTTTACTTTTCCGCTGCTACACTCTTAGAATTGCATGTGTAGGTTGATTGCTTGACATGTGTTAATTGCTAAAATTTGCCCACAACTAAAATTGGAAAAAGGTTAGGTTTTTATTTGGTCAAGTAGTCTAATCACCCCCCTCTAGACCTACTTTTGATCCTATAGTTTGTCACAATTATCCTTGCTGGACACACCTAATTGAGAGAGCCATAATGATGCTATGATTTGTCAGAATTGCTCTATGTGCTTCACTTAAAAAAATTTGAGCTATAAATTGCTCTAGTGCTTCACTTATATCTTTTTGAGCACGGTGGTGCTTTCATTTTGAAGAAATATGCTCTCATGCTTCACTTAGATTATTTTGAGAGTTAGTAAATTTTGAAGAAATATGCTCTCATGCTTCACTTAGATTATTTTGAGAGTTGAAATATTCTGAAGAAATATTTATGCTCTCATACCTCACTTAAATTTATTTGATAGCTTTAAAAGTAGCAATGGTGATATATGAAATTTGTCCCAAAGTAATAGATATTCAAGGGGGATATAATAAAAACTTTCATGAAGATCATGGGACAATATAAACTTGATTCCTCGTAATAATTTTGAGATATGGAGATAGTAATATGTGAGTCATGTTGGTGAGTAATTATGCTTAGTAAGAATATTGGTGTTAAGGTTTGTGATTCCCTATGCAAGCACGAAAGTCAATAGTTATGCAATGAAGTTATATCCTACTTGTTGTGCATTATTCGGTGTTAGTTATGCTTAATGCTCGTTTATGATCGTTTTTGTTTTTTAGTTGGTTGCTTCTAAATCTATTTGCTAGACTTTCCTTGTACTAAGTGGGAATACTGCTTGTGCATCCAAAATCCTTAAAACCAAGTTGTGCCAAATAAGTCCACCATACGTACCTATATGCGGTATTTCCATGCCCTTCCAAGTAAATTTGTATGTGCCAACTCTAACTTTCAAAATGAAATTCCTTTTTGTGTGCCCATACTGCTCATGAAGCAGTAGGGGGTGGCCAATATTTTCCATGTTAGATATTTTATTCTCAAGATGAATGTTTATTCACTTGTCATTGCACGAGAGTGTGGCAAGGAAATAGGGATGCCCAGTCCCGAAGTGATTTTTTATTTATGTTGTCAAATAATAAATTCCTTGGAAAGTGTTGGTATGGAAGGCACCCATGGATACGGCTAGCCATGGATTGTGAAAGAATGGTGGAAAAAGGAATAAACTTTATTTTATGTTTGGCAACCGCCTATGATTTATCTAGCATGCAAAGAATTGGGAATTCTCGGTCGTTTTCGTTGATAGGAAAAGCATGCCACTCAAAACAATTTTATCTCTCAATTTAAGCTATGAGCTCTGGCCTCTACAAATCTCTGCTTCCCTCTGCAAAGGGCATGTCTATTTACTTTATGCAATTTTAATTTTTTTTGAGTCTCCATCTTCTCTTATGAAGCACCAACTAGGGAACACTATTATCATACTTGTGCATTGGATATAGCTAATATTTGAGTGTGTTTCATGAATGGATCAATGATTGAGCATAATGGGCTAGGGATAGCTTTCTTTAGTGTTGATATTTTGAAAGACATGGTTGCTTGTTGATATGATTGAGTACTGATGTCCTCATGTCAATTATATACTATTGCTTTGAATCATCTAAAAGTCCAAATGTCCATGCTAAAAAAAGAAAATAATATATGGTGAACATGTTAGGCAGCATTCCACATCAAAAATTCTGTTTTTATCATTTACCTACTCGAGGACGAGCAGGAATTAAGCTTGGGGATGCTGATACGTCTGCAACGTATCTATAATTTTTTATTGTTCCATGCTATTATATTATCAATCTTGGATGTTTTATATTCATTTACTAGCAACTTTATATCATTTTTTGGGACTAACATATTGACATAATGCCCATTGCCAGTTGCTGTTTTTTGCTTGTTTTTTACTTCGCAGAATATCAATACAAAACAGAGTGCAAATGCCACAAAACTTTTTGGAGAATTTTTTCTGCCCAGAAGACACCCAGGAGGCCCAAGAAGTGCACCAGAGGGGGCCTGTGGGGCCCACTAGGCACCAGGGCGCGCCAGGGCCCCCAAGCGCGCCTTGGTGGGTAGTGGAGCCCATAGGCATGCCCTCCACCAACCTCTGCCTCTATAAATACTTTTAAATCCCAAAACCCTTGGGGAGTCGAGAGAAAACAGTTTCCGCCGCCGCTATTTCCAAAACCACGAGATCCAATCTAGAGGCCTTTTCCGGCACTCTGCCGGAGGGGGCAACGATCACGGAGGGGTTCTTCATCATCCTGGTTGCCCCTCCGATGATGCGTGAGTAGTTTACCACAGACCTACGGGTCCGTAGCTAGTAGCTAGATGGCTTCTTCTCTCTATTTGATCTTCAATACAATGTATTCCTCGATGTTCTTGGAGATCTATTTGATGTAATGACTTTTTGCGGTGTGTTTGTTGGGATCCGATGAATTGTGGGTTTATGATCAGTTCTATCCATGAATATTATTTGATTCTTTGTTGAACTCTTTTATGCATGATTGTTATAGCCTCGTATTTCTTCTCCGAAATTTTGGTTTGGTTTGGCCAACTAGATTGATTTTTTTTGCCATGGGAAGAGGTGCTTTGTGTTGGGTTCGATCTTGCAGTGCTCAATCTCAGTGACAGAAAGAGACATGACACGCATGTATCTTTGCTATTAAGGATAAAAAGGTGGGGTCTATTCCTACATGAATAGATCTTGTCTACATCATGTCATTGTTCTTATTGCATTACTTCGTTTTTCCATGAACTTAATACACTAGATGCATGCTGGATAGCGGTCGATGTGTGGAGTAATAGTAGTAGATGCAGAATCGTTTCAGTCTACTAATCTTGGACGTGATGCCTATATACATGATCATTGCCTTGGATATCGTCATGATTATTCGCTTTTCTATCAATTGCCTAACAGTAAATTGTGTACCCATCGTATGCTATTTTCTCGAGAGAGGCCTCTAGTGAAAACTACGGCCACCGGGTCTATTTTTCTATCATATAAAACTAAAAATACCTTGCTGCATTTTTCCTTTATTTATTTTATTTTGTGTTTTAGTTAGATCTATTTATCAAATCTCATACAATTTAATCTATCTCAATACCAAGGAGGGATTGACAACCCCCTCTTACGTGTTGGGTTGCAAGTTGTTGTTGTTTGTGTGCAGGTGCTGTTTACATAGTGTTGCTTGGTTCTCCTACTGGATTGATAACCTTGGTTTCATAACTGAGGGAAATACTTACCATTGTTGTGCTGCATCATCCTCTCCTCTTCGGGGAAATACCAACATAGATACAAGCAATCAGGCACCATCCTGGAGACGTGGAGCGCGGGGTACCTGACCGCTGACATCGCCGCCCGTGTTCCGGCCACTTGCCAGCAAGTTCCCGCTCCCAACACTGGGGAGCGCGTAGGCTTCGTCCCCCACCTCATTCGAGGGTTGGGGTTCCTGCTGCACCCTTTTGTGCGTGGGGTAATGTTCTATTATGGGCTTGATTTCCACCACTTGGCCCCAAACTCCATCCTCCACATTGCCTCCTTTATCATGGTCTACGAGGCCTTCCTCCGCTGCGAGCCGCACTTCGGGTTTTGGCTGAAGATCTTCGGGATTAAGCCGAAGTCTAGTGGCTCTGACCTCGCGGAGTGCAGAGGGGCCATGATCAGCAAGAATCAAGGGGCTGAATGGCCCAGGGGCACCTTTATCGAGATGATGAAGGAGTGGTTGCGGGAATGGTTCTACATCACCGAACCGCTCGGCCCTGGCGAGGCCGCGGTCCCAGCCTTTTTGACTGGGCCCCCCAAGAAGCTCAAATCTTAGAAGGATAAGGGCATCGCCTGGGGGGGTGCAGCCGAGGTGGAAACCATGATTAAGAGGATCAAATGGTGGACCACCACAAAGAACCTCCAGCTCATTGACATCATCAACGTCATGCTCAATCGCCGCATGCTCCCGCTCCAGCTTCTGGCTACCCTGATGTGGGCGCAGAAACCCGAGCACATGGGCCCCCTTACGGCCTTCTTCTGCTCCACCTTGGCTGCCATGTGGATGAAGCTCATGAAGCTGGCCAAGGACAAGATCCCCGTGAAGGGAGCGGACCTCGGCTTTGAGCACGGACACGACGCCCCCTAGTAAGTGTTCCAAGACACGTACCCAAATTCTTCGTATTTTATACTGATAGGTAGATTCTAACAAATCACTTATGCTCAATGTTCGCAGAAGTGGCTGGCCTGGGCGCAATAGGTGTGATGCCCAGCTCCACTGCCAGAGGAGCCGCCATCTCCCCTGCTCAACGTGCTCCTCACCGAGGTGCCGCACGTGGTGGCACCCAAAGGGACGAAGTCCCTGAAGGGCAAGGCGAGTTCTCGGGCCCGGGAGACCTCAGTCACCCAGTCCGAAGAGACCCATGCCTCCTCTGCCCATAATGGCGACGTGGAGGAGGGTGATGTTGAAGAGGTCGCTCCCCCGAAAGGGAAGAGCATGGCGTTAGAGAACACTGAAGCCGGCATGCAGCCCAAGGGCTCAAAGAGGCCGAGGAGAACCTCGGCCAGGGTCGCCGGCAAGTTCCGGAGAGAGTCGAGCTCTCCGGCGACTCCGAAGAAGACCTCCTCGCACTGGGGAGGAAGAAACCGACACCTCGAGGTTAAGCCGTTGTCCTTATATCCTATCTTTTTATTCGACAAGTTCTTTTAGCAAAAGTAAACTCAGAAAACGCCTTGTTTTACGCAGCCCGCCAAGGATGATCCCTAGTGGTTCCTCGAGCGGATTGCCATCCGCCAGCGGGACTTCAGATCCCGCTGCTCTTCCCCCAGTGTGTGACGGGCTAGGGGAGGCGACATCCACCCAGGCCCCCCGAACTCAATATGACGAGGGCCGAAGAGGTGGCCATCATGGCCGAGGTCGACACCTCGTCCCAACAAGACCCAGGGGAGAAGCACCCCGAGGTCATTGAAGAGGGGCTGGGTCAGTCATCGACCCGACCGATATCTACTTCAGCTCCGCCACCGCAGGTGGAGACCACTCGGGCCGGCAGATCAGTGCTTGGGTCCGAGGTCGTCTCGCCACCCCCGTCGACTGCTCAAGGATGGGCTAGCGCGTGGTGGACCGAGGAGGTGGAGGAGACCCTGAAGGGCTCCTCCCTAAAGGAAGAGCACCATGCCATGATAGGCACGGCGCTGCAGGGCTTATGGTCCACAGGGGCCGGCCTTCATGAGGTTTTCAAGAACCTCGCAACGAGCTTCGAGGTATGCTTCTATCCTTTAATTTGGTTCTTATTAAATATTTATGCATCTATCCGAAGACATGTTATCACAGCCTTCTAAACGGCTTAGTGAGTGAGTAGCCCCCGAGCCCAAAGTTGGTTTCAAGAAACCAGCATTGGTGTCGTATAAATTAGTAGGAGCCTGTCATGTAGCCCCCAGGTCGTTGCTTAAGGCAGTCCTCCTGGATCTTCAATAATTTTGACTGCGGGCTTTGTAATAAGTATTTTTGCTGGCAGGTTTTGACCTCGTTTTTGAACTCCATCTCCGAGGAGATTGCGGAGATGAACCATAAGCTCGAGAGGTCCCAGGAGGACCTCAACCTGGTGAACCAGAGATTCGAGCAGTCTCAAGGTAAGCAAGTTGAACTTGCATGAAGCTTTGCGCGAAGGAGTGATGATAAGTCTTACTAAGTTGAAAACTAAGGCCGAACTCTTTTAATAACAATAGCATTGACTGAGCTTGAGACGCTCAAGGCCGAGCTCAAAAAAGCTCGACAGGAGGTGAAGCAGCATGAGTCTGCAGCCATGGAGGCAGAGAAGGCTCGAGTCGCCGAGAAGGTGGCCAGGGACAAGGACCGGGCGCGGGTTCTTGAGGTCGAAGAGACCCTGAAGGGCATGTTCCAAGCACGCGACAAGCTTTAGGTTGTGGGGCAGTGAACAAAGGAGGAGCTTTAAAAGCTCCAGGTTGCCCATGCCGACCTCAAGACCGTGGCCCAGGTGGATCACAAGGTGTTCCGGCAATTGGAGGAAATCACCTCGGGTAAGCAATACTTATAGTAGTGTGTGTTTAGCAGCAAAGGGTGCGTCGAGCTCGCCTAGCTGTGGCATTCCACAGAAGTTTTTGCGGACCTCCCACGGAGCGTGGCGGATGCTGTCACACACTTCAACCAGTTGCGAGTCACGAGGTGGAGAAGGCCTTCTAGGGGTAGTTCCCGGGATCTCCGTCATCGCAGCTACTGAACAATTGAATGAAGCAGCTGGCGGAGCTACTCCACATGGCGAGACAGGCACTTCAAGACCTCTGCGTCGCACTGTGGCCTATCGAAGCCCTTCCAACCAGCCTCTTTGGCCTCTTGATGCGCCTGCGGGGAGGTGTCATGCATGCCGATAGCTGGAGGAGGTCCACGTGCTTTGAAGGAGCACAGAGGGCGTATGCCTGCGTGAAGACGCACTTCCGCAAGGTCGACGCATTGACAGTGGCCATGGGTCCTCCTGCGAACAACCCTCGCACCGCAGAATAGTTTTACCCCGAGGTGGCGGAAGGAGCTTAGATCACCGAGGTTGTGTGTCCAAAGGACACCTTGTATTACTAGGTAGCACTTCGGAATGCCGAAGTTATGAAATGTAAATAATTAATGGTTTGATGGAATGAGTATGGTTTCGAATTCCTCCATATGTACATTTTATTATTATTTTACCTCCTGTTTGACCATTTTAAATTGAAAGTGGCCAATCATCAGCTTCTGCCCTGATGTAGAATATACAAAGGGTGTTTCGAGATGCAGCGTTGACCCTTAGCCGATGTCTCGGTACCCGTAGGCGATCGCTGTTTATAGGAACCAGGCAATCAGACTATAGTAGCTTGAGAACTTTCACTTAGTCCTAGGAGTTTGACTGTGGGGCTTGATGACTAGCCCCGGATATGGAAGTGGTCGGCTTGGTATGCCGAGGTCTGAGCCATGGCATACTTCGGCTAAAAAGTAAAGCCCTTTGTTTAACATGGGTGATGTCTATCGTCATGTCGCTTAACGCGATCTGCGGATGGCCGACCAGTTTGCACCTACCTAGATAGTCAGTTTTTGGCTTTCTCCAGTGAGGCACTCTGCCAATTAACTAGGCGGCACAATCGCAGTGGTTCTCCAGTTATGCCCATTGCCGAATTCAACGGGAACACACTTAGGAGCCGGGTAACCCAACTATTGACCAAAATCTAGGTTTGAAACTTGTCGGCGTTCTGGGAACCAGGGTACCCAGACATGCCTGCCTGTAGCCCACAATGTGGCTCCCTCGACGGCCTGGTACGGCCCAGCGGCAAGACCTTCAAGACAAGACCCTCGCAAGGGCCCCCGGCCTCGCGAGGCAGACGACACCAAGACCTCCAGAGGGAGCGGCCTCCCCAGGCTGCCTCCTAAGGAGCTGAGATTTCTATGCAGGTACCCAGCCTCACGAGGCTATGATGACGTGAGCCATGACGACCAAGGATAGGCGGGCGCCAGCGGGCGCAGAGGAGGCAGTTTCCCTTTCGGTGCTAAGGGAGCAAGGACAGACGCGGGTTCCTAAGGAATCCCCCAAAGGTTTCCATCCCGGTGCAACGAGACCAAAACCACAAGCTTGGCAGGACGGATGTCATTGCCGAGCCCACCGCTGCGTCATGACTAGAAGCTTTGCTGGCGAAGACCACCTTTCGTCAGGATAAGATGTACTACTTGTCCCCTTTCAAATTGGCCGTTGTGGGATCCCTTCCCGCCTAAGTTTTGAGGGAAGAGGACCGAGGCCACTATAAATATAGGTTAGCCACCACCGTAGAAGGGGTCGAATCATTCTCACCCCCTGAGCCCTCACGAGGCTGCTCATCCACTGTACTACTTCATCCTCGAACCTCCTCGCGAGGGCAATCCACCACAAAGCAGGAGTAGGGTTTTACACTGCAAGGTGGCCCGAACCTGGGTAAACTGCCATGTCCATCTTCTTCCCCGCTCACGCGAATCTAGCAAGGCTAGGCTATAGGGCGATGAGCTTGAGGCTTGAGAGGTTGAGATCTTCGCACACGCCCCAGAGTTCGAACCTTCTTGGGTATGCGGAGCCCTGAATCCCACATTTGGCGCGCCAGGTAGGGGTGTGTCAAAGCTCCGCCTCCTCGCCAACCGCACTCCGCCCTCACTTCGGTTCCCATGGTGGGCGCCGTCCCACCAACCTGGCCGCTGGGCGCCTACGGGGGCGTCACGGGCCATCCGGCTTTCACTCCCAGCCTGCAGTGGGTGCAGTGGCCGGAGAGGTTCTGGCCGGCGCTGCCCCCGTAGTATGATGGCGCGGCAGACCCTGAGGAGTTCCTCCGACTGTACGTGCAAGCCATCAAAATGGCGGGCGATGACGACAAGGCCATGCCGAACTGGTTCCCCCTGGCTCTCACGACACCCCTCGATCCTGGCTCCGTAGCCTCCCGCGTGCCTCGATCTCCTCTTGGGAAGAACTCTGCGACTAGTTCGTCACACACTTCACGGCTCCGGTGCCCCATGCGGTCACGTGCATCATCGGTGGGTCGCAGGCGCCTGCCTCTGGCCGCCACATCAAGCAGTTTCTCCGTCAGCAAGGTGCTCCCCGGCCGCAACGTGAGGCTATGCGGGGCCGTGCCGAGCCTGAAACCAACATCACCTTCGATTCCAGAGACCACCCCAAGACCACGACGGCAGCAGGAGCCCTCCCCATGCTATGCACACCCACCATCAGCAATGTCGTGGTGACCAAGACCCTCATTAACGGGGGCGCCGGCCTGAACGTCCTCTCGGTGGAGACTTTCGACCTGCTCCAAGTGTCGTACGACCAGCTCCTCCCCACCAAGCCTTTCTCGAGGGTGGTCAAGGGCTCGGCCACCCCCCTAGGGCAGATACGCCTCCCCGTCACCTTTGGCATGCGCGACAACTACCGCACCAAACTCATCGACTTCGACGTCGCCCACATCAGCCTCCCGTACAACGCCATCCTGGGGTATCCGGCCCTCGCCAAGTTCATGGCGGCAACGCACCCAGGCTACAACATCGTCAAGATGCCTGGGAGCAGCGGCATCATCACCGTGGTGGGAGACACCAAGGATGCGCTCCTAGCCCTCAAGCTCGCCTTCAAGGCTGCAGCAGCCTCGCGGCCAGGCATTGGGGATGCTCCGGAAACCCCGAAGGCCGCGCTAGCAAAGAAGAAACAATTGTTCTCTCAAGACCGAGCCGAGACGAAGCAGGTTCCCGTGGATGACGAAGGTTCAGGCCCCACCTTCACCATAGGCGCTGGCCTCCCTCCGAACCAGTAGGAGGCATTGGTCAGCTTCCTCCGTGCAAACAAGGATGTGTTTGCATGGGAGGCAACGGACTTGGTTGGTGTCCCGCGGGATGTGATCGAACACCACCTAATGGTGTGCCCCAGTGCATGCCCGGTGAAGCAGAAGGCACGATGGCAGGCCCAAGAAAAGCAATCGTTCATCGTCCATGAGGTCCGCAAGCTGCAGGAAGCTGTCGTCATTCGGGAAGTGTGACACCTGGATTGGCTGGCTAACCCAGTCATCGTCCCCAAGAAGGGCGGGAAAGAGCGGATGTGCATCGACTTCACGAGCCTCAACAAGGCTTGCCCTCAGGAACCGTTCCCCCTTCCGCGCATCGATCAGATCGTGGACTCCACCACTGAGTGTGATCTGCTGTGCTTTTTGGATGCCTTCTCAGGCTACCACCAAATCAAGATGGCGGTGCAGGACGTCGAGAAGACGGCCTTCCTCTCCCCGTGTGGTGTGTACTGCTACACCTGCATGCCCTTTGGGCTGCAGAATGCTGGCGCGACTTTCCAGTGATTGATGCACATCGCTCTGAGCCAGCAGCTCGGGAGGAATGCCGAGGCGTACATCGATGACATAGTGGTTAAATCGCGGGAGGCAAGGACCCTTGTCAAAGACCTGGAGGAAACATTCGCCAACCTGCGCAAGGTGAACCTGAGGATCAACCCAGAGAAATGTGTGTTCGGTGTCCCATCCAGCAAGCTGCTGGGCTTCCTGGTGTCACACAGGGGGATCGAGGCTAACTCCAAGAATGTCAAGGCAATAGAAAGGATGAGCCTGCCGCAGACCCTCAAGGAGATGCAGAAGCTTGCGGGCTGCGTAACCTCCTTTGGGCGCTTCATCTCCAAGCTTGGCAAGCGCGCCCTCCCATTCTTCAAGCTGATGAAGAGGAAGGGCCCCTTCAAGTGGACTCCGGAGGCTGAGGCGGCTTTCCAAGACCTCAAGAGGTATCTCACGAGCCCACCCATAATGGTGGAGCCCCGTCCTCTTGAGCCTCTGGTGTTGTACTTGGCCGCCACACCCCACTCGGCCAGCGCAGAACTCGTGGCGGTCAGGGAGGAGTGCACGGGTGCGGGTGCACGACAAGGCGTCCCGCGTAAGGTCATGCCATTGCCACCTTAGGATGGCACTCCTGACGCCTCAGCCACTCCGCCGGGCAGCGAGGCCCCCGAGGTCCCCTCGTCCCAAGCAGAGTTGTACATCATCGACGCCTCGTCCCTCGTCGAGCACCCAGTATACCTTGTCAGCACGGTGCTGCATGATGCACGCATGCGTTACCCTATGCCGCAGAAGCTCCTTCTCGCACTCCTTGTCGTCTCCAGGAAGTTGTGCCACTATTTCCAAGGCCACCCCATCAAGGTTGTCTCTGCATACCCCCTGGAGAAGGTGCTCCACAGCCCCAACGCTGCGGGGAGGGTTGAGGAATGGAACATCGAGTTGCAGGCCTTCCAGCTAGAATTCAGCACCACCAGGGTCATCAAAGGCGCGGCCCTCGCTGACTTCATGGCGGAATGGACGGATGCCCCCGACCGGGGATGGACGAAGGCAATCCCTTGCACCCAGCGACGAGGCACCCGACGGCTGGGTCATGTACTTCGACGGAGCCTTCACGCGGCAGGGCGCGGGGGCTAGAGCCGTACTCATCTCTCCGACCAAGGACAAGCTATACTACGCTGTGCAGCTCTGCTTCCAGCATGGCGAGAAGGTCTCCAACAACATCATGGAATACGAGGGCCTGATCGCTGGCCTCAGGTCCGTGGCCGCCCTGGGGGTCAAGTGCCTCACCATCAAGGGCGACTCCCAACTCCTCGTCAACTTCTCCAACAAGGAATACAAGCCCAAAGACGAGCACATGGAGGCATACTTGGAAGAGGTACGCAAAATTGAAAAACGCTTCTTGGGCTTGGAATCGCAGAATGTCCCGCGCGGAACGAACAAGGAGGCGGACGACATCACCAAGAGGGCATCCCGCCGCGAGCCCCAGAAGCCTGGCGTCTTCGAGGAAAGGCTCTTCAAGCCGCTGGCAGCAGCCGCCGCCTCAGGCCCAGCGTTGCTTCAGGAGGAGCCGCCTCTGGCCCCTTCCTCAGGTGCCCTGCCCTGCGGTCGGACCTCAGGAGCCCGCCTGCTCCTAGCGCTGGAACCTCAGGAAGGTTGCTGGACCAAGGAGTTCAAGGCGTACCTACTCCACGGCACTCTACCGGAGAAGGAGTAAGATGCAAGACGTGTGGCTCGCCAGGCCACCGCTTATTGCCTACAGGACGGCGAGCTTTATCGAAGGCGCCCCAACAACGTCTCGCTGCGATGCATATCCAAGGAGCAAGGGCGCGAGTTGTTGGCCGACATCCACGGTGGAGATTGTGGACACCATTCTTCATCACGCACTCTCGTGGGCAAGGTGTTCCGCATCGGTTTCTACCGGCCCACAGCGCTCAACGACGCCACTGAGCTGGTGCAGTCCTGCGAGGCCTGCCAGTTCCATGCCAAGCAAATTCACCAGCCCACACAAGGTGTCCAGACCATCCCAGTCTCGTGGCCATTCGCGGTCTAGGGGCTGGATATCCTGGGCCCGTTCCCTCGGGCGGCCGGGGGATATCGCTACCTCTACGTCGCCATCGACAAGTTCACCAAGTGGGCAGAGGTGGAGCCTGTGCGCACCATCCCTGCTGCCTCGGCCGTGAAGTTCATCAGGGGCCTCGTGAGCCGTTTCGGGGTCCCCAACCGTATCATTACCGACAATGGCTCCCAGTTCACGAGCAATCTCTTCAGGACATATTGTGCTAACCTTGGAACACATATATGCTACGCTTCGGTGGCACACCCACAGAGCAATGGCCAGGCTAAACGCGCTAACGCGGAGGTCCTGAGGGGCCTCAAGTCGAGGAGCTTCAAGAAGAAACTCGAGGCCTGTGGCAGGGGTTGGCTCGGTGAGCTTCAGTCCGTGTTGTGGTCCATCCGCACCACCGCGACTAAGCCCACCGGCGAGACCCCGTTCTTCCTCGTCTACGGGCCGGAGGCGGTCCTCCCGCATGAGGTCAAACATCGCTCCCAGTGGGTCTTGGCGTCTGACGAGGCACGCCAGGACGCCTCGTGGGGGACAAATCTCGTGCTCGGGGAGGAGGCCTGCCGCCAAGCCTCGCTCCGTGCGGCGAGGTACCAGCAGGCGCTGCGGCGGTACCACTGCTGCAGCGTCTGCTCCAGGAGACTTGAGGTGGGAGACCTCGTCCTGAGGTGGGTGCTCTCCAGGGAGGGGCTCCACAAGCTCTCACCCATGTGGGAGGGCTCGTTCAGGGTCGCCCGCGTCTCCAGGCCTAGTGCCGCACGCCTGGAGACGCCGAACGGGGTCCCCATCTAGAATGCCTGGAACATCCAGCACTTCCACAAGTTCTACCCGTGACACTCTCACGTAATAATGAGCGGGGTTGTACACGCCCCGGAGTCTCCCGGTGCATCGCTCCTCGACCCCGCGGGGGCTCCCACCCACGCCCAAGTGGAAGCCCCATGCTCCGCGCTACCGGACGACACGGTCTTTCAGCGACTATGCCCACACCTAGTGGAAGCCCCATGCTCCGCATTGGCGGGAAGACTAGAAGACTGGTGTAGGCGCCGGACGCGGTTGTTCTTTTGCTTGCCTTTGTTACCAAATTTGCTGTTTCTTGGAATGAATTTGAGTTTTTCGCGTCTTTATTCAAAAAGGGAGGGAATTCTTCTTTTTCTTTTCGTTACTCCATGCAGTGTTTCCTTTCTTGAATTTTGTTCTTGAGCGGTGTAGTGGTTGCCCGTAGCCCACTCCATCGCGCCCCGCGAGTGGGGGCTGGGCACGGTATGCCTGAGCCGGCTTAGGCCGCTCATGCGCACACCTCGCCAAGGCCTTGGCGTCCGAATCATCATGCGGCGCTCTCGAGCGAGCTAACGGGCATGCACCGATTTTGGCCCCTCGGCCTCAGGAGTGCCCGCCTCCTGGCCCTGCCGGGCATCACGCCCTGGCGCGCTAATAACGGTTGGCCCTCACTCAGGGGCTCCAGAGGCCTACGCAAATTGCCCCCGCAGGCCTCATGGGGGCATGCCATTCAAGGCTCCGGAGCTTGTCGAGGGGCCTTCCTAGGTCGTCACCAGGAGAATCTCCGGAGGAGCGCGCCACCACGACGAAGGGACCCGCCAAGGGTTACTAGCGCATGAAGCTAAGTTATTCTAATCGCGCCTAGCAGGAACATCTAATTAATAGCAACATCAGTATCAGAACGCAAACGGGAAATAGTGACATAAAGGCACAAGCGCGGCGGTTCATTACATGCCCCCAAGGGGCTTCTCCATAAGTTGTGATGCAGGAAGCAAAGGAAGGAAAAACTAAAGAGGCGGCCTCCAGAGGACCGCTGCTCCTGAGGCCCGGCTTCACTGTCGCTCGCGCTTAGTTGGAGTGCTCCTCCTGCATGACGAGGACATGATGGCGAGGTGGCTCGGCGTCCTTCGGAGCGGGGACACGGCGGCGTGGCGGCATGCCATCCTTTCTGGTCCACGCACAGCGGCGAGGCGGCTCGTAGTAGTTGTCGTCGCTTGAGCCTTCCCCCGAGAAAGCGTCGCTGCTGGAGCAGCAGCTATCGCCAAGGGAAAGTTCACTGCGGAGGACGTCGCCGCCGCGTGGACCGTCTTCGTCGAAGGCGTGGTCGCTGCCATCATCGTTGCCCTCCGGGCAGCACCCCAGGTGGCTATCATCCTCCCCAAAGACCCTGACGAAGAGAGTTGCTGCTCTGCCGTACTTAAAATGGAGAGTGCGCCTCCCATCCAGACCGCGCGCACAGGCAAACGACTGCCACCCACGGGTCAGGAACACGTGCCCGATGGAGGAGACCTCGAACTCCACCCACGACAACCCATTGCAGCAGCCGTCCGGCTACAGCCATAGGCAAACGGGCCCTACCGCCGGCAGCTCCTCCATGAAGGAGGTTGGAAGCAGAAGCCAGGTGCCCGGAGGGCCCTCCACTCGTACGACGAACTCGCATCCCATTTCACCCGAGCGGGCACGCGGGCGTGGTTGCCGGGCGGCCGCGACGCACCTTCCCCCTTTGTCGTGGCTACTGGGACCCCCGCAACCGCCTCCGCAGGAGAGGCCGCTCCCCTGGTTGCTAGAGCTGACGCGGGCTGGCAGGGGTGGCCGCCCGCGCCCCCGCGATGGCGCCGTTAATGCGGCCGCGCATTTGCGGGGACGGCCGTGTCCCCTCTTGGGTGGCGGCGAGCCCGGCCCCTCCCTTGGGGCTTTGCCCTTCTCTTCGGCCGAGAGCCTCCTCATTGGCACCATGGTCGCTTCGGCAAGGTGACGACGCTACGGCAAGGAGATGAAGGGACTGTGGGCAAGAAGATGAAGATGGGTTGGGGGCTCCGCCTCCCTCGCCCTCTTATAGGAAGTCGAAGGCCAACCGGCGCCGCTCCATGTTCCGAGCGATGAAGGCCCTGCTGCATGCCCAGGCAGTTGTCAAGTCAGGGCAATTACCGAGGCGATGTGGGGAAGCAGATCCGTCCGCGTCCCGTCGGGCGCCACGCGTCAGCCAAGCCCGCGGGCGGTTGGGGCCTGCGGCGCTCCGATCCTGCCCCTTGGCTTCGCCTCGAGGTGGCCATCATGGACGAGGGCGACACCTCGTCCCAACAAGACCTGGGGGAGAAGCACCCCGAGGTCGTTAAAGAGGGGTTGGGTTAGACATCGACCCAACCGATATCAGCTTCAGCTCCGCCACCGCAGGTGGAGACCACTCGGGCCGCCAGATTAGTGCCTGGGTCCGAGGTCGTCTCACCACCCCCGCCGACTGCCCAAGGACGGGCTGGTGCGTGGTGGACCAAGGAGGTGGAGGAGACCCTGAAGGGCTCCTCCCTAAAAGAAGAGCACTGTGCCATGATAGGCGTGGCGCTGCAGGGCTTATAGCCCACAGGGGCCGGCCTTCATGAGGTTTTCAAGAACCTCGCAACGAGCTTCGAGGTATGCTTCTATCCTTTAATTTGGTTGTTATTAAATATTTATGCATCTATCCGACGACATGTTATCACAGCCTTCTAAACGGCTTAGTGAGTGAGTGGCCCCCGAGCCCAAAGTTGGTTTCAAGAAACCAGCATTGGGGTCGTAAAAATTAGTAGGAGCCTGTCATGTAGCCCCCAGGTCGTTGCTTAAGGCAGTCCTCCTAGATCTTCAATAATTTTGACTACGGTCTTTGTAATAAGTATTTTTGCTGGCAGGTTTCGACCTCGGTTTCGAATTCCATCTCTGAGGAGATTGCGGAGATGAACCAGAAGCTTGAGAGGTCCCAGGAGGACCTCAACCTGGTGAACTAGAGATTCGAGCAGTCTCAAGGTAAGCAAGTTGAACTTGCATGATGCTTTACATGAAGGAGTGATGATAAGTCTTACTAAGTTGAAAACTAAGGCCGAACTATTTTAATAACAACAGCATTGACTAAGCTTGAGACGCTCAAGGCCGAGCTAAAAAAAGCTCGACAGGAGGTGAAGCCGCATGAGTCTGCGGCCGCGGAGGCAGAGAAGACCCGAGTCGCCGAGAAGGTGGTCGGGGACAAGGACTGAGCGCGGGTTCTTGAGGTCGAAGAGACCCTGAAGGGCGTGTTCCAAGCACGCGACAAGCTTCAGGTTGCGGGGCAACGAACAAAGGAGGAGCTTTAAAAGCTCCAGCTTGCCCATGCCGACCTCAAGACCTCGGCCTGAGTGGATCGCGAGGTGCTCCAGCAATTGGAGCAAATCACGTCGGGTAAGCAAGACTTATAGCAGTGTTTTTAGCAGCAAAGGGTGCATCGAGCTCGCCTAGCTGTGGCATTCCACAGAAGTTTTTGTGGACCTCCCATAGAGTGTGGCGGATGCCGTCACACACTTCGATCAGTTGCGAGTCACAAGGTGGAGTCTGGGGGCAATTCCCGGGGTCTCCGTCATCGTAGCTACTGAATAATCGAATGAAGCAGCTGGCAGAGCTACTCTGCATGGCGAGTTTGGGACTTCAAGATCTCTGCGTCGCACTATGGTCTGCCGAAGCCCTTCCAACCAGCCTCTTCGGCCTCTTGATGCGCCTACGGCGAGGTGTCATGCGTGCCGATAGCTGGAGGAGGTCCGCGTGCTTTGAAGGAGCATAGAGGGTGTATGCCTGCGTGAAGACGCACTTCCGCAAGGTCGACACATTGATGGTGGCCGCGGGTCCTCCTGCGGACAAGCCTCGCACCGCGGAACAGTTTTACCCCGAGGTGGCGGAAGGAGCTCGGATCACCGAGGTTGTGTGTCCAAAGGACACCTTGTGTTACTAGGTAGCACTTCGGAATGCCGAAGTTATGAAATGTAAAAAACATAATGGTTTGATGGAATGAGTATGGTTTAGAATTCCTCCATATGTACATTTTATTATTACTCCTGTTTGACCGTTTTAAATTGAAAGTGGCCAATCGTCGGCTTCTGCCCCGATGTAGAATATACAAAGGGTGTTCCGAGATGCAGCGTTGACCCTTAGCCGACGTCTCGATACCCGGAGGTGATCGTTGTTTATAGGAACCAGGCAATCAGACTATAGTGGCTTGAGAACTTTCACTTAGTCCTAGGAGTTTGACTGTGGGGCTTGATGACCATCCCCCGATATGGAAGTGATCGGCTTGGTATGCCGAGGTCTGAGCCATGGCACACTTCTGCTAAAAAGTAAAGCCCTTTGTTTAACACGAGTGATGTCTATTGTCACGTCGCTTAACGCGATCTATGGATGGCCGACCAGTTTGCGCATACCTAGATAGTCAGTTTTCGGCTTTCTCCACTGAGGCACTCTGCCAATTAACCAGGTGGCACAATCGCAGTGGTTCTCCAGTTATACCCTTAGCCGAATTCATCGGGAACGTAAGAGGTAGACGTAGGAGCCGGGCAACCCAACTATTGACCAAAATCTAGGTTCGAAACTGATGCATATAAGCCAAAATCCGAGACGCCGAATACTTCAGACCTGTGAGGCGGGGGAGCGAGGCCCCTTAAAAGTTGTATCTTTAAAGACTTTCTTGTAGTGCAAAGGCAATGCTTACGCAAAAACATAGACAATACGTTTAGAGGGCATAATTTCTTTATTTTATAACCGCAAGCTTGTATATGCCGAGCTTACTACAAGAGAAGCTAAAAATAATACGACGTAAAAAATGTATGTAAGCAAGCAAGAAAAAACAGGGCGGATATTGACATCTGATTTTAGGAGCCCGAGCCGTGTCCTGCCGCTCGTTTGCACTTCCGAGCTGTTGACCAGCTTGCCATCGTGGACAGCGAGGACTTGAGAAGGACTGATGCAACTTAGGCCCTTTATGCGCTTCAGGCGTTTATTTGCCGAGCCCCTTGAGGGAGGCCTTGCAAGAGTCTGTTGTGTGTTTTCGGCCACATTGATGGGGTCATATTTGTCGGTTCTTTGATAGAGACCAGCTGATATGAGGGCTCGAAGCCACGTCGGTCATTGGTTGAGCCATTCTGGCATTTCCATGAATTATGGCTCCTCGGTGGCCCAGGGAATCTTGAGTGCGAAATTATGCACCCTGGGGACCTAGTGCCCTATCTAGAGAGGGCACGCCATGAGCCTGTATCCCTATTTAAGGTGTGGGTGTATATGCCCGAGGTCGATTTGCGAAGCCCGCGTGCGCTTCAAAGAGCTAGTGGTATGTTTGTCGCTGCAGGCCGCCTCCTCGGACACCTGTACCTCGGCTGTGAAAGCCGCAGTCGGCTCCTCCGTTCGGAGTGAGCGTTTAGTGTTGCCATTGACAATGATGATGCCGTTGGGTCCTAGCATTATGAGCTTGAGATAAGCATAATGTGGGACTGCGTTGAAGCGTGCAAAGGCTGTGCGCCCTAGGAGCGCGTGGTATCCGCTTCGGAAGGGGAAGATGTCAAAGATTAATTCCTCGCTTCTTAAGTTCTCGGGCGAGCCGAAGACTACCTCCAGGGAGATTGTTCCGGTGCAGTGGGCTTCGACGCCTGGAATAACACCTTTAAAGGTGGTGGTGCTCGGCTTGATTCGGGATGAGTCGATGCCCATCTTCCTAACCGTGTCCTCGTAAATGAGGTTGAGGCTGCTTCCTCCGTCCATGAGGACACGTGTCAGATGGTAACTATCGACAATTGGGTCCAGAACGAGTGTCACTGATCCACCATGCCTGATGCCGGTTGGATGGTCGTGCTTATTGAATGTGATCGGGTAAGCCAACTAGGGTAAACTTCGGGGCGACTGGCTCTAATGCATAGATATCCCGAAGTACTTGCTTCCTCTTCCTTTTAGGGATGTGAGTAACATAGATCATATTGACCTCGGTTACCTCATCGGGAAACTTCTTTTGGCCTCCATTATTGGGCCGCCGAGGTTCATCCTCATCTTCACTGCGGTTTTGGGTTTTACTTTGTCCCTCTGTCACGACTTTGCCACCTTGTTTAAAGACCCAGCAATTCCTGTTAGTGTGGGTTGCTGGTTTGTCCTGGGTGCCGTGGATTTTGCACAGCCGATCCAGGATCCTGTCAAGCTGGCTAGATCTGTCTTTGTTCCCTTTGAAGGGCTTCTTTTTATGTTCGGATTTAGGTCCGGTGAACCCCGCATTTACCGCGGCGTCTTCCGTATTGCTTCCGCCATTTTTATACTTGCGCTTGTTTTTAGTGCACTTAGGTTTTCCATTGGCATCACGCGTTTCTGAGGTGCCTGCCTCGCCGTTGTGATAACTACGGGCAAGCCAACTATCCTCTCCTACGCAAAAGTGAGTCATCAGTGAGGTGAGGGCTACGATGGTCCTCGGCTTATCCTGATCGAGCTGGCAAGCCAACCATTCATCTCGAGTATTGTTCTTAAACACAGCGATGGCCTCGACTTCTGAGCAGTCGATGATCTGGTTCTTCTTAGTGAGGAACCTGTTCCAGAATTTCCGGGCTGATTCACCTGGTTGTTGGGTGACATGGCTGAGGTCATCAGTGTCCAGAGGTCGGAGGTACGTGCCCTGGAAGTTTGCTCGAAAAGCGTCCTCTATGGCCTCCCAGCTGCCAATTGAATGAGGAGGCAGGCTATTAAGCCAATGCCTCGCCGGCCCCTTTAATTTGAGCGGCATATATTTAATGGCGTGGAGATCATCTCCATTGGCCATGTGTATGTGTAGAAGGAAGTCCTTGATCCATACTGCTAGGTCGGTGGTGCCATCATATGATTATATATTGATAGGCTTAAATCCTTTAGGGAATTGATGTTCCATTACCCTATCTGTAAAGCAGATCGGGTGTGTCGGAACTCGGAATCGGGGAGCATCTCATCGAAGGTCGGGAGAGAGCCGTGAGTAGGCCTGGTCTCAGGCAGGGCCGTTCCTGTCCATCCAGGCATCGTAGCCGTCGAGCCCGGCGGGCGCTCATCCCGTTGTTCCGTAGATGGACCGAGGAGGTGCCCTATTCGCCTCGATGCCACATCAAACATCATGAGGATCTAGGTAATCCATGGGTTCCATGCCATAATGGCGTGGAGGTGGTCGGTCATTGAGGTTTTCCCGCATTGGCCTGTCCTGGCCTCTAGGGGGGCAGTCATGGTCATCGGCAAGCTCCTCATTGAACTTAGGTAGGGGACACTTGCGTGGGTATGATTTCGGTGCGCTACGGCGCCGGTCTTCCATGTCTTGCTAGGCAGAGAGCACTTCGACCCATTTTTCATTCAGTGCGTCAGTGTTGGCTTGCAGCAGCTGCTACTTGTGCTTGAAGCTCCGAGCCATTGCAATAAGGTGCCAGCAAAAACGCTCTTGCTCGAAAGGATCTTCAGGGACAACGTAGTCCTCAGCGCCGAGGCTCTCGTCTTCCTCGAATTCCGGTATGTAGTTGTCATCGACCCCTTCAAAGAGGTCATCGGGATCTAGGTCCTCAAGATGTCCTGCGGGTGTGCCGTTCTGCCTTGGGGAAGCTTGATGGTCTTCCTCGGGGTTATTGGCGTCCCCGGATTTTGTGTCACTGTTATCGGCGGTTGCATTGTTGCCACTAGGCTCCCAATTGTTGCCTCTTCTGTGTCATCGCCGACATCTTGGAGGGGGGGTGTCCACCATGTAGACATCATAGGTAGATGTAGCGGTCCACCTGCCGGTGTTTACCAGGGGTGAGGTGTTTTCTACGGGGCCATGTCCGTGGCCTCGCCGTAGTCTAGCATATTGGTTAAGTCATCGACCGTGGAGACTAGGTGGGTTGTGGGTGGGATGTAAATTTCTCGATCGTCGGCCTTAAGTCCGACCTGATCATAAACCAAAGTCTTGCCATCCGAGATAGACATGCTCTGGATACGGTCAAGAATCTCGTTGAGGTGAGACAGTTCTTTAGGACTCATCTGTGGATTGTAAGCGGGGCCAACTTGAAGTATGCCCGGTGTATCACTTGACGTATCTTCGGCGCGAAAGGGATCAGGGAGTGATTCTGGCTTCTATGCCGAGGTGAGTTCTAACCCTGACATAATTTCATAGGTAGGAGCCGGATCTACTTCTGGACTAGAGATCGGAAGGAGACCGGCCAGAGTGTTTACGTCGTGGGTCTCTGGTGACACCGCGATGGAGATCGGTTCTAGAGTCGAACCTCTGGAGCTGAACAAGCTCTCAATTCAACCGGGGCCCATCTCGACAGGATGAGTTCGCCGTGGGAATCCGCGGTGTACTCGAGGCCACCGAAGGTCATGATCCGACCTGTGGCATAGTTCTCGACAGAGGCCAGATGACCTGTCGAGTCGGCGCAAATGACCATGCTATCAAACACAAATAGCTGGCCAGGGGCCAAAACGCTCCTGAGGCCATTGGAGTAGTTGATCTATGGATGAGCCATCGATCCTTCTGGTGATCACACAGCGGAACTCTCAATGAAAGCACCAGTGTCGGTGTCAAAACCAGCAGACCTCGGGGTAGGGGATCCTGAGCTGTGGCTCTCGGATCGAGGGTAACAGGAACGAAGGAGACAATGTTTACCCAGGTTTGGGCCCTCTTGACGGAGGTAAAACCCTACGTCCCGCTCTTGTTTATATTGATGAGGGTGTATGTCGGCGTGGAGCCGGCGATCTACGGGACAATGTTGTCCCTCTCTGGTTCGGCAAGGGGGGTGCACTCAACGCAAAGAGCAAGAACAACAAGAGGCGCTGTGATTTTTACCCAGTTTTGGGCCGCTGAGAAGCGTAAAACCCTACTCCTGCTTTGGTGTATTGAATGGGTCTGTGCACAAGTACACGGAGCGCTCTCCCCCGGCAAGGAGCAAAGAGAGGCTGCTACATAGGTACATATGCATGGGGTTGCAATGGGTTCAAACCCTTGTAAAAGTTGCCATGGCCCTCCTTTTATAGCTCAAGGGGTTACCACAGTGGCAAAAGGGTCATTACAGGATGATTAGATAGAAACAGTGTTAACATACCTAACTCTGCTAGTTAGGACAAGATGCATTAAATGTATCACTAGGTGTCGCGAGGAGGATAGATCCCGGCAAGGCTGCTGCATCGCTTGCCCAACCGCCTCTCTATTATGCTGACACGCCATCAAGACGGGTGTCAATAAAGGTAATTTTATTCCTAGCATGCTGCCACGTACTAGCGATCTCCACCTAACCATCTATGGGATCGACACCTCATCGACCAGCGACCAGCTGGCCAGAGAGGTGGAGCGCTTCGCGGTTGGCGGGGCTCTGCGGGCGATGGAGCTTGCCGGGTCTTCGCCTTGCCGGTAAGAGTTGCTTCCATTGTAGATCTTGTAGCTTGCTCCAAGCCTTGGTATTCTTGGTGCGCTCTTGGATCTCTCGAAGAGTTGTTCCTTGATCTTGAGCCGTCCTCCGCCAAGGTCCCTTGCCGGGGATACAGCCACTGTCTGTGAATAAGTCTGGGCACTAAGGGCCCCGTTCTTAGTGCACTAACAGGAGCCCCCAGGCCCGGGCCACACGCACATCCGAGGCGTCATTGGGCTAAGCCCAAAAACATGCACGGATACATGTGGCGGAAAACAACTGCCATAATCTTCTGCTGTGATCCGTAATCATGACGGTTCCCGCTGATGCACGTCCAATCCGCGCATTAAACACGGGGCGTGGGAACATGGTTTGCTGCAGCAGTTACTCACCGCGGCGCGCCTATTTTGGGAGCGGCTGGGGAGAACAGAGAAGAGCTAGCCCCCTCGCTCCTTCCCATAAAAAGGTAACCGTGAAGGGGCGCTGCTCATTCACCTTCATTTTCCCCCGCTTCATCTCTTCCCTTCTGCCAAAAAATCGCATCCGCTGCCGCCGCCGCCATCAATCCATCTTGACCTCGAGCTCTCCTTATCTAAACCCTTGGTGGCGCCAATAGTGGCTGCCTAGAAGGGGAAGAAAGCGGCAAAACCGCTTGACCCCAAGGCAGAGCAGAAGAAGAAGGAGCTGGAGGAGCTGGAGAGGCGGTGGCAGGAGAACGTCGTATTCTCGCCGTCGACGGTGTCTGCCAATGTTCTGATCGAGAGGTATGCATATATGTGGGGGAGGGAGACTGGAAATCACAGAGCCCCCAAGGTTCTCCCCTACGGCCCCAATGCACCTGCAGATTCCTATCCTCTCTTCTGCGTGTACTTTTACTGTGGCATGTCGCCCCCATACTCCAATTTCTTTTGTGAGATGATGTCCACCTTCCGGTTCAGGCTGGTAGATTTCACCCCCAACGCCATGACATGCATGGTGTTTTTGCTCATTTCTGTGAGAATTTCATCGGGGTCCACCCCAATGCAGATTTGTTCCGCCATTTCTTCGTCCCCCGGGTCAAGGACAAATCGCTGTCCAGAAGCGTGACATGGTTTCCGAGGGGAAGGAAGGACCATAGAGATTATCTCCCCAGGAAGCTTCACGGCAAGTGGGATGAATGGAGGGGGAACTGGTATTGGATTCAGGAGAAAGATTTCCCGGCATTCTGCTCGCCGTGGATGGAAAGGATTGAATGCAATGATGATTGGAACAAGTATGGCGCCACCAAGAAGAAGCTCCGCCCGGCACTAAACAGGATTGCTCGCCTGAAGGACGCCAGCCTGACCATAGAGATGCTTGGAGCCGACTTCCTATGGCGCTACATCACCCCACTGTAGCAGAGGGACATTCCCGCTTGGGAGTACCAGAACGCCGCTGACAAGATGCGGCTATATCCTGGACGCGGCAACAACTTGACGGTGATGGGACATGCCTGGCTCTGCTAGCAGTTGTTCCGGAAACTAGGCATGTTCCACCTACCAGCCACAATCATGCCATTGCACATCAATTCGGAGAAGAGCGCCATCTTGGCATGGATGCCTGAGTGCTCCGCCAAGGGGGTTAAGGGCAGCTGGAAACTGCCCAAGCTGGGGGATGAGATGAAATGGGCCTCCGAGTTGACGGAGGTGGCCGAGCGAGAAGAGACCGCCCTCGTCAAGGCCACCACAGAAGAGGAGCGGGCATACACCGCCAGCAGGGTCGCAGAGGCCCGAAGGCTGGAAGCTGCAAGAGCTGCAGGCGCCGTCGAGGGCGCCGAGGATGATGATGATGAAGACGAGGAGGGCGATGATGATGATGAGGAAGAGCTTGCCGAGGAGAAGCAAGAGGAGCTTGGTGGAGGCGAAGTTGCCGGGGCTGAGATTGCCGGGAAGCCCGAAGGGGAGGAGCCTCAAGTCCCCGAGCCACAGCATCGTCTTCGAAGCAGGGCTAACCAAGAGCCCGCGGCTACTCCTCCACCCCAATCTGCTCTCGTGGTGAGAAAATCAATCACCAAGATAGGGCAGCAGGAGGTGATACGCCAGCAATCCGCGCGGCAAGCCAAGCTCAAGCGCCCGTCCTCCCGGGAAGAGCTTGCCAGGGAGGGTGAGGCTTCCCATCCGCCAAGCTCGCCGCCGCCAGCCATCAAGAGGGCCAGGGGGACTCCCCACCTCCTCAATACAACATGAATGCCCTTCTTGAATCTGATGAAGAGTAAGCAAATCTTTGTCTCTTTTTCAATCAAGATTCGACTTATTCAACTGTTATCCTGTTTTGACCTCTCTTGTTTTTCCGGGACGAAGAACCATTGGTGCATCAGGCAAAGCGCGGCAAGACCTCTGAGGAGCGAGGCTCTCCGGTAGGTGCCAGGCAAGGAACGCTGGCGGCCAATGCCACAATCGCCAGCCCCTAGCTTAGCCCTATGCATGGGGACGCGCTGCCATACCAACCATCTGGTGCTAGCACCGGGGTTCCTCTGCCTGAATCTGACAAGGAGATGGGAGAGGGCCACCAAGAGGAGAAGCATCAAGATACGGATCCCATCATGGGGTCCCCGTCAGCCATCGTCCCAGAGAGTGCATCTCCAACTAAGGCCTCCACCGGAGGACTTGTCCACACAGGCACCATTCCGACAACACAGGTTGCCGAGGGCAGTGCGCCAACAACACCAACTGCCCGGAGAGGAAATACCCTTCCACAACAAGCACCGACATGTAATCCTTTAGTCATTCTGCACATCTTGATGAATTCTTGTCCTTGATCCATAACTTAAACCTTATTTATGTCCTTGTTTTTCACTCTGGCCCCTAGCCCTAGTTTCTCCCGAAGAAAGTGAGGTCTTCGAGGTAGTATCGAACATAGCGAAGGCTGCTGCCGAGGAAGCCGTCAAGATTGCTGCCGCCGAAGGTCTTGACCAACTGTCGGGGACATCGAAGAACCGCCCAAAGAACCAGAGGGACCCCACGGCGATGAGCGCGAACCCACCAAGATGGATGTGGATGAGCCACCTGTCGGCGTTCTAGGAACCAGGGTACCCAGACTTGCCTGCCTACGGCCCATGGCGTGGCTCCCTCGACGGCCTGGTATGGCCCATCTACAAGACCGCCAAGACAAGACCCTCGCGGGGCCCCCTGGCCTCGCGAGGTGGACGACGCCAAGACCTCCAGAGGGGGCGGCCTCCCCAGGCTGCCTCCCGAGAAGTGGAGATTTCTATGCAGGTACCAGCCTCATGAGGCTACGATGGCGCAAGCCATGACGACCAAGGCCAGGCGGGCGCCAGTGGGCGCAGAGGAGGCAGTTTCCTCTTTGGTGCTAAGGAGGCAAGGACAGGTGTGGGTTCCCGAGGAATCTACCAAAGGTTTCCATTCCGGTGCTACAAGACCAAGACCACCTACACGACAGGACGGATGTCATCGCCGAGCCCACCGCTGCGTGGCGACCAGAAGCTTTGTAGGCGAAGACCACCTTTCGTCAGGATAAGATGTACTACTTGTCCCCTTTCAAATGGGCCACTATGGGATCCCTTCCCGCCTAAGTTTTGGGGGAAGAGGACCGAAGCCACTATAAAGATAGGTTAGCCACCACCATAGGAGGGGTCGACTCATTCCCCCCCCCCCCCGAAGCTCTCGCGAGGTTGTTCACCCTATGTACTTGTTCATCCTCAGCCTCTCGCGAGGCCAATCCACCACAAAGCAGGAGTAGGGTTTTACACCGCAAGGTGGCCCGAACCTGGGTAAACTGCTGTGTTCATCTTCTTCCTTGTTCACGCGAGTCCGGCTAGGCTAGGCAGGGGGCGATGAGTCGGTAGGCTCGAGAGGTTGAGTTCTTCGCACATGCCCCAGAGTTCGAACCTTCTTGGGTCTGCAGAACCCTGAATCTGACATTTGGCACGCCAGGTAGGGGCGTGTCGAAGCCCTGCCTC
Source organism: Thinopyrum elongatum (assembly GCA_011799875.1). Taxonomy (NCBI): domain Eukaryota; kingdom Viridiplantae; phylum Streptophyta; class Magnoliopsida; order Poales; family Poaceae; genus Thinopyrum; species Thinopyrum elongatum. The sequence continues at coordinate 213,223,493 of CM022297.1, forward strand.
CCTACTCATCAACCGCGTTCCATCCTCGCTTAGCCATGATGAGATCTGGCCGGGCTCACACTGAGCGATAGGGCGCGCACTCTGATCGGGCGGCGCCCTCCCGCCGCGGCGCTCCTCGTCGCACCCCGCCTTCCTCGGCGCACCGTCACCAACGACAAGGTTTACTACCGCCACCCCTCACGCGATGCAAAGGGCGAGCCGCCGCGCGCTCGGTTGGCATCACCGCGGTTCTGCCCCTCCACACCCACTGAGGGTTGACGGGCATGCAAGCTGCACTCCTTATGGCACGTGAAATACTGCGCTACCGCCCTGCAGAGGGCGATCACGCCGCTTGGCTTGACTGGGTTGCCGAAGTGCTCGATGTCGCTTGCGGGGGTACGGACCCCCTCCATCCCCCGCCTGTGTCACGACCCTTGCTGCCAGCTCGGACATGCCCTTGCTGTGTCTGCGCAGGAAGAGGACCTGGAGGATAGGGCGGCGAAGAGAAGGCGAACGAGATCTCCCCCCAGGCCCAGGAGACGCCCCCCCCCCCCCCCCTCCCCCCCCCCCCCCCCCCCGAGCTTCAGGCAGGGTAAGCGGCCCCTGGTGGGAGGTGCTATGGCAGGCCGCCTCCTGGCCATCATGGCACGGCGGTGGGGTGGTAATCGGCAAGCCCAAAGAACCCACGGGTTGCCGGAAGGCAAGCCTTCGCCGGTACGGCCCTCGAGATCATCAAGACCACTCGAAGCCCGGGGGATGCAAGCAGGGTCGTGACTACTGAGACAAATACTTTCAGAACATATTTTTTGCTAACTTTGGAGCGCAAGAAACCTACGTCACGTGGCGTGCCCACGTGATGGCGGCCAGAGTGTGCGTGCCGGGGCACACCCAGTGGGGTGGCACCCCGGACCAGGATAGGGCCCCGGGGGCTTGAGGGGCCCTCAAGGCCAGGGAGCCTCATGAGGGCCCGCGGCACCCCAGGCCGTGACCGCTCGGCCGGGGCCCAAAGGTCTTAGGAGGAGCCCGGAGGCAGGCATCGCAGGCCGGTCAAGTGACCCACGGCCAGTACGGTGGCGCGTTGCACCGCCCGCCGGCGGTCGCCGGCCCGGGGGCCCCACCCAGGGCTGCCAGCGCTCGGGCTCGCCGGTGCGTGGCCCAGGGCAGGGGGTGGGACCCCCGACCAGGAAGCAGGCAACCGCCTTATGCCTCCCCAAGTCTCCGCCCGTGACACTCTCACGTAATAATGAGTGGGGCTGTACACGCCCCGGAGTCTCCTGAGTGATGCCCCTGAGCCTCACGGGGGCTCCCACCGACGTCTCAGTGGAAGCCCCATGCTCCGCGCTAGCGGACGACACGGTCTTAGAACGACTATGCCCACATCCATTGGAAGCCCCATGCTCCACGCTGGCGGACGACACGGTCTCCCAATGACTATGCCCATGCCCAGTGGAAGCCCCATGCTCCGCCCTGGCGGGAAGACTAGAAGACTAGCATAGGTGCTGGATGCGGCTGTTCTTTGTTTTCTCTTGTAACCGAGTTTGCTACTTCTTGGAATGAACTTGCAGTTCTTGTGCTTTTGTTCGAAAAACGGGGGTTTCTTGGCTTTTCTCCTTCTAACGGTTTTCCTTCGCTTGATTTCCACCTTTGTGAAAGATGGCGGGCCTCCGTGGCTCCTTCCATCGCACCCCGCGAGCGGGGGCTGGGCACGGTGCACTCGCTTGGGCCAGCCCAGCGGCGCTGACGATGCCCTAAGGGCCCGGGCCATAGCAGCCACGGCCTTGCCCACGCGCACACCTCTCTGGGACCTCGGCGTCCGGATCCTCACGCAGCGCTCTCAAAGCGAGCTGATGAGTACGTATGGCTCAGGGCCTTCGGCAGGCGCGTGCCTCCGGACCTTGGTTGGGCACCGCGACCCAGCATGACTATGACGGCCGCCCCTGCTCAGGGGCCGAAGGCGCGCAAAAAGTAAAGGAAAGGCGACATCAGGGAGTGCAATATTACTTAAATACATCACAAAGAAAGTTCTTCGAAAAAATGCGTTCGCATCCCCGCAGGGTCACATCCAAAGTCTTGACAGGAAAATAGGAGAAAACAAGCCTAGGGACACGCCCTGTCACCGTCGCTCCGGCCGTCGTCATCATCGTCAGCCCAGTGTTCCTCGACCACGGGCACACCCACACCCTCGGCAGGGGCAAGCTCCGCGATCAGGTCATCCACATGATCCTCCACCCAGTTCGCCAGGGCACCCTGGATTGCTCCAGGCATGGGGGCTATCGCGGCCTTGAAGTTGAAGTCAGGGTCGGAGCCGAGAAAGTGACTGAAGATGCGCGAGAACGCATGCGCAAGAAGGTCGCGACTTCTCTCCTCGATGAGTCGGCGCGCCCTCACGGCCCCACCTTCGAGGTGTGCCACGACCTGGGTGAAGAAGCTGAAGTAGCCGGCGTCGTCAGCAACAAGCGGGCTTGAGACGTTCTTATCGCCAATGCCGCTCAGAGCTTGGTTGGCCCTGCGCCCAAGGGCCTCGAACATCTGGGAGCGCTCACGCTGCAGCACCCGAGCTCGGCTCGCCTCGTCTGAAGTTTTTTCCACGAGGGAGGAAACACCTTCCACCTGTTTGAAAAGGAAGGACAGCTCAGCCTCAGCGGCGGCCCGAGCGTCCGCCACGGTTTTCTTGCGTCGCTCCACCGCGGCCAGCTTCTCCTTGAGGTCATTGGCCTCGCCTTTCAGCTCGTCACACCGCATGCAGAAGCGAGGCTACTAAAGCTCCAGCTTCCGGCGATATTCATCAGCAAGGGCCATGCGGATCCCCGCTACCCTGTCGTCGGCCTCCCCTCGGATCATCGCCTCCCGACAGACGAGAGCGTTCTCAGCGGTGGCCACCTGGCGCTCCATCACCTCCAGCCGCTCACGCTCCAGGCTCTGCTCCACTGCCTCCAGCATCAGTGTGTCCTCGAGCATGCGGAGCCTCGCTTCCCTCGTAGGTGACCAGCCGGCCGAAGCGGCGAGCGCCGCTTTGCGTGCCAGGACCTATTGCTCGAGGGCGGCATTCGAGGCTTGGAGCACTCCCTCTCGCGCTATTCGACCGCCTCGCGCCGACAGTCTGCGGCTCGGGCCTCCTCCAAGGCACGATCGCGAGCCTACTTCACCATGGCAAGAGACTACTCCACCTCCGCGTGAGCATGCTCGCGCTGCAGGCGACCGAAGTTGACGGAGACCTCGAGCTGGCACCACTCGCGAGCCAGGCGCAAGCGTTTCGCCTCGAGGCACATGTCAACATCACCGAGCTCCACTCCAAGGCGCATGAGCGCGCCCGCCGCCTCCTGGAGAAGGTCGTGTGTAGGATCGAAAGTATGTCTAGAGGGGGGATTAGACTACTTGACCAAATAAAAACCTAGCCTTTTCCCAATTTTAAGTCTTGGCAGATTTTAGCAACTTGGCACAAGTCAAGCAATCAACCTACACATGCAAGTCTAAGAGTATAGCAGCGGAATGTAAAACACTTGCATATGAAGGTAAAGGGAGGAGTTTGGAGGGAGCAAACGCAATGTAGACACGAAGATTTTTGGCGTGGTTCCGATAGGTGGTGCTATCGTACATCCACATTGATGGAGACTTCAACCCACGAAGGGTAACGGTTGCGCGAGTCCACGGAGGGCTCCACCCACGAAGGGTCCACGAAGAAGCAACCTTGTCTATCCCACCATGGCCATCGCCCACGAAGGACTTGCCTCACTTGGGTAGATCTTCATGAAGTAGGCGATCTCCTTGCCCTTACAAACTCCTTGGTTCAACTCCACAATCTTGATAGAGGCTCCCAAGTGACACCTAACCAATCTAGGAGACACCACTCTCCAAAAGGTAATAGATGGTGTGTTGATGATGAACTCCTTGCTCTTGTGCTTCAAATGATAGTCTCCCCAACACTCAACTCTCTCTCACGGATTTGGATTTGGTGGAAAGATGATTTGAGTGGAAAGCAGCTTGGGAAAGGCTAGAGATCAAGATTCATATGATTGGAATGGCATATCTTGGTCTCAACACATGAGTAGGTGGTTCTCTCTGAGAAAATGTATACTGCAAGTGTAGGCACGTTCTGATGGCTCTCTTCACGAATGAAGAGTGGGTGGAGGGGTATATATAGCCTCCACACAAAATCTAACCGTTACACACAATTTACCAAACTCGGTGGGACCGAATCATAAAACTCGGTCAGACCGATTTAGTTCAAAATGTGAACGTTAGGATTTTTGGTGGGACTGACATGTCAACTCGCTGGGACCGATTTCATTAGGGTTAGGGCATAACGTAATCTCGGTGAGACCGATCACATAAACTCGGTAGGACCAATTTCTGTAATAGGCAAACAGAGAGTTGGTCAGGCAAACTCGGTGGGACCGATTCGCTCATTTCGGTGAGACCAAAATGTTACGAAAGGGAAACAGAGAGTTTGCATTGCGAACTCGGTGGGACCGATTGCTCATCTCGGTTAGACTGAAACATTACGAAGGGAAACAGAAAGTTTGCAATCCCATCTCGGTGAGACCGAACTGACTAGGGTTTCTGGCAGTGGCTATGTCAAATGAACTCGGTGGCGCCGGATAGATCAAATCGGTGGGGCTGAGTTTGACTTTTGGTTTGGGACATATGTGGATATGAGAAAGTGGTTGAGGGCTTTTGGAGCATATCACTAAACATTTTGAGCAAGCAAGCCATTAAGCAACACCTCATCCCCTTTTAATAGTATTGGCTTTTCCTATGGACTCAATGTGATCTTGGATCACTAAAATGAAAATGTAGAGTCTTGAGCTTTAGCCAATATGTGTCCTTAGCATTTTGAGTGGTCCACATTCCTAGTCCATGCCATGCCAATCATTGAACTTCCTGAAATAATCATCTTGAAATAGCATTAGTTCAATGAGCTATATGTTGTTAGGAATTACCAAAACCACCCAGGGATAGTTGCACTTTCAATCTCCCCCTTTTTGGTAATTGATGACAACATATAGATCAAAGCTTCGACAAATGATAATAAGATTTAGAACATCGTCGCTTTGAGAAGTATGTGATAAGTAAGAGCTCCCCCTAAATTTGTGTATTATTTGAAATTTGCTTTTGAATGCAAATGCACAATCGATTAGGAACATGGGTTACTCTTCCATGTCACATACATCTTGGTGGAGCGCTCAAAATGTTAGAAATTAAAAACATGCACTCATCACCAAGCAAAGTGAATGATCATATATGGGAAATAAAAGATAATATCATTCAAGCAGGCATTAAAGTATGATATGATCAAACACATGATCATAAGACATAAAGTATCAATCAAGCACACAAAAGTTTCAACCAAATAGCAAGAGAGACAAAAGAAGCAAGAACACTCTCTCTCGAAGCCTATGATCTATACATTTCTCCCCCTTTGGCAACAAGTCACCAAAAAGTTTGAAAATGCATAGTGCTATGCGTCTCTCTAGGCTTGATCTTCGGGAGGTGGTGTTGAGAGAACTCCAAGGACGAAAGCATCTGTAGAAGTTGATGGAGCTGGTGGAGTTACAACTGGAGGTGGCACTGAAGCTGTGGCTGCTGGTGCTGATTTAGTAGCTCTAGTGTCAGGCACTGGCATTGCAGCAGATCTCTGACCTCTGGGCACTCTCTGAAAGGCATATGTGGTAGCCTGCCCTTTCTTCTCATCTGCTTCCTCCTGGAGCTGCTCAACAGCTGTCCGCATCTCAGTCACTTTCAGATCAAGATCATAGAATTTTGTCTCAATGATCCTCTCCAAGCTCTCCTGATTTTGAGTCAGGGTGGCCAAGCCCTTCTCAATCCTCAAAGTTGCTTGAATCAGATATGCAAGCTGATCTTGCTTGCTCTTCAGAATTACCTGAGATGCCTCTTCAACACTTGGCATCTTTGCAGCTTTCTCAGCCTTTGCCTTCTCTCTCTTCTCTTGTGCTTGCACAGATGTGGGATCTCCTTCATCCATCACAACAGTATTATCCTCAAATTCTGGTCTTAGGGGTAGATGCTCCTTATCCAACAAATAGGTGCCTGTGCCCATCTTGGAGTTGATGAGCACCTGAATATGTGGAGCATACCCACAAGATCTCTTCTGATCTGCAGCAGTCCTCTTGATTGTTTCAACAATCAGGCTCATAACTTTGAATTTCTGAGGCACATCAAATATCTGCAGCAAGTTGATTGAATGGCCTCTGATCATCTTGTGATCTCCAGATTTGGGCAATAGAGTATGCCTCAATATAGTGTTGATTGTAGCTAGACCAGACATCAAGTAATGAACAGATCCAAGTCTATGTGTATCTAAAGCTTTGTCAGGGATCTCTTTGTACATGTTGGGCATAGAGTTGTGGTCTTTCTTCTTCTTGGCATAGATGTCCAAGTCATCTTCATGCTCTTCAGGAGCATTTATCAGTTTTTCCCACTCATCAACAGTTGATTTGGAAGTTTCAAAAGTTGAGGCTCTGGCCTTAGACATGGGCTCTCTCTTGGCAGGAGCTCTCTTCTTCAAACCAGGCTTTGTAGAAGCTATAGTGCCAAATTCTTTCTTGACAACTTTCTTCTTTGAGCTGACTTCCTCCTCAGCAACATAGTCCTCATCCTCTGAGTCTGAGGTTCTCTTCTTCCTTGTCCTAGTGGCTGCCTTGGGCAAATTGCTTGGGGTGCTCCTGCTGCCTTCATCATAACTGCTAGAGGGACTAGTGCCCTCACTCATGTTCACTTGCTCTTCTAATTTGTTCTGGCTATCACTCTGGTCAGACATACTGGCAAAGCAAATAGACAGCAGACCCTGTGAATAGATATAGATGAGATAGAGTGGATGAGCATCACAAAGTGCAGAGTTTTTGCAAAACAAATGAGTCAAAAACTTAGTTTTAGTTTTCCACAGAAAGCATTTCGGAGCTACCGATTTGTTAAACTCGGTGACACCGAAGCAACTTTTGGAGTCTAAACTAGTGAAATCGGTCAGACCGAGACACAGTTCGGTGACTCTGAGATTGCTAGGGTTTCACAGAGAGACGAACTCGGTCACACCGATTTGCAATTTCGGTCAGGCCGAAAAGTGCAAGTGCTATGGCCTAAGCCAAATCGGTGAGACCGATTTCCACAATTCGGTCGGTCCGAGATGAGTTCGGCGGAAACCTAACCCTAAATTTTCAAATCAGACCTAATCTAATGGAGGTTTTCCCTGGACAGATTGATCTCATACGTGGTATAGAACATGGCATTGCATTGTGCTAAGAATCGGAGTTAGGAATTAGCACAAAAGGTCGAACTCATACCCTAGTTCGGCGGTGAGTTCGCAACGGCGACAACGGCGGGGTTGAAATCTGTTGACGGCGATGAAGACCAGCGGCGGGAGGTCGCTGGCGACAAGGAGATGATCCGGAGACCCGAGGCGGCAGAGCAGGACACGCGCGGACTGAGGGGTTTTGAAGAAATTTCCAAAATCTCACCCATCGGTATATATATCCTGACCCTGTCGGTGTGACCGAAAGGAACAACTCGGTGGCACCGAGATGCAGAATCGCAAGCGGTTACTGCAACTCGGTGTGACCGAAAGGTTCTAATCGGTTGCACCGAGATTGAAAACCGATTCATCCACGTCGGTCATACCGAGTTCACTGAGTTGATCTAGGTTTTCAAAGAGTGGTTCGAATCTGACTTGATCAAACTTTGTGATGTAGCATGAATAGAGTTTGAGATGAGAAAAGCATAGATAGCTAGAGGAAGTTCTTAGGCATTCTTATCCATCCATTTGGCAAAAGAGAAAAAAAAACAATCAAAGCAACAAATGGATGTCCTCGAATGAGTAAAATATGCAATCAACATGCTCACACAATAAAGTGGCAAATGAAACATGTGGCAAAGCATGCACAAACACTCTAGCATCTATCAAGCAATTGGCGATGACTAGGTCATCTATATATGAGTATATTAACTTAGGAGTCAAATGAGAACATTTGATCATAGGTCATATTCATCGTTTAAGCACAAGTGGGGTTACCACTTTTACATAAAGCATTGTTGTGTTCACACCATTAGAGTTGCTTTAGCTCAATTGTTAGAGTAAAGCTCCCCCTAGATGTGATATCCACCCTAAGAGGGATGAACTAACCTTGGGTTTTGTCGATGATGACTTCATGTAGATGTTGAAGATGTGGATGCTCAATGTTGATGTAGATCATTTGGAGCAATCCTTTGGAGTGAGTTGCACTTTCAATACCTACACGGGTTAGTCCCACAAGGAACAAACAAGGATATCCATAGACATAGAGTGATGTTCACACAAGATGATGTCCATGAAAGCATTAGGTTACCTTGTCCCTTGTCTTACCAACAAGAGGGTTTGTGACTCCTTGAACTAGTGCAAGATATGGAAGTTGTTTGCACTTGTCCTTGCCAAAATGATATGAGTGAAGTATGTTGGCGGAGTCACCCTCAAGAACTCTCTAGTTCTTCTTCTTCGGGATCCACATCATCTTGATGGGAATCCTTAGAGTTGTAGTCGTAGTTGACGAAGTAGAACTTGATGTAGTCTTGGAAACCCACTTGACCAAGGCCTTAGGAGCTTCTTCAAATGCATCAATCTCCTCTTGAAGCTTGTCCTTGCCTTTTTGCTTGTGGTCTTGTGGTGGAAGATCATCTTGAGCTTGTGTCCCTTGGAAATAAGTAGGATCATACTTCTCTTGTTGAGGAACAAACTTCGTCTTGGGGTATTGATCTTCTTCCCACTCAATTCCATTGGCATTGAACTTTCGTTCAAAACCAACACCTTGATTCTTCCGGTGCCTTCCTTGCTTGCGTAAATTTTCCTCAAATTGCTTACTCCCAGCAAGGCTTTTGTAAACACCTTTCTCTATAATTCCCTTCAATAAGCTATTTTCTTGCTCAAGTGTAACTTGGCTAAGAGAATCATTAGTGGAATCAAGAGAACTACTAGAAGCAACAACATTGGATTTAACATGATTATTGTTACTACTAGAAGAAGAATCTTTCTTACTCTTGTTGCTAGATTTTACTTGTGGCATGTAAGTAGACAAGAGTAAACGCTTGGCAATGTAAGAAGAACTTTTCTTACGAAGATCATCATTGATTGCCTTTAAGAACCCATGCTCTTGCTCAAGGTTGAGCTTTTCAAAGCGTAGCTTCTCATGAGTCTTTAAAAGTTCTCGATGATCTTCTAAGGTAGTTTCATGAGCTAACTTAAGAGTGTTTAGTTCTTTAGTTAGACGCTCAATCTCCTTCTTAACATCATCATTCATTTTATCTTGATTAGCATGATTAATAGCAAGTTCATCATAGTTTTCATCACTGGAGTTGTCAACAAGTAAATCATCATCACCTAGCAAATCATCTTCATCACTATTGAAATCAACATACTCGGGGTGTGATACCTTTGGGCCTTTAGCCATGAAGCATCTTCCAATTCCTTCATTTGGTGAGTCAAATATGTCGTAGGAGTTGGTTGACACAAGTGCTAGACCGGCAACACCTTCATCTTGAGTATATTCGGAGTCAGAGTGATAACTTCTCTCGGAGTGATGGTCGGAGTCGGAGCCGGATACCCATTCACCAACGTGAGCTTGATGTCTTCGTTTTGTGTAGATCTTTGATGATTTTTCCTTCCTTTACGAATCCTTGCTTCTGCGAGAGGTTCTTCGTTCATGGCAATCATCTCTACTCCTTCTCTCCCTTGGAGGGGATTCTTCTCTTCTACTTCTTCTTTTGGGTGAATCTTCTCTTCTTTTGTAGGGGGCCATACACTCATTGGAGTAGTGTCCGGGTCTTCCACAATTGTAGCAATTACGCTCACGGCTTGAAGATCTTTTGTCATTGTAGGACCTTGACTTGGAACTTATTTCCTTGCTTCTACTCTTGTAGAACTTGTTGAAGTTCTTCACCATTAGGCTCAATTCCTCATTGAAGGTTTGTTTCTACTTCATGATGTAGGAGTATAACATGAGGCTTTGTAAGCACCACTTGACTTGTTGTGAAGCTCTTCCTTATCCTTGAGTGACATCTCATGAGCAACAATTCTTCCAATGACTTCCGTTGGCTTGAGATCTTTCTAATTGGGCATCCTTTGGATCAATGTGCACACGGTATCATATTTTCCATCCAAGGCTCTTAGGATCTTCTTGATGATGAATCTATCGGCCATCTCTTCACTTCCTAAGCCGGCAATCTCATTTGTGATGAGAGCAAGCCTAGACTACATTTCAGCGACACCTTCACCATCCTTCATTTTGAACTTGTCAAGTTGACTTTGAAGCACATCCAATTTGGATTCCTTGATGGAGTCGGTACCCTCGTGCATATCAATCAAAGTATCCCAAATTTCCTTTGCATTCTCAAGACGGCTGATTTTGTTGAATTCTTCGGGGCACAATCCGTTGAAGAGGATATCGCAAGCTTGAGCATTGTATTGCAACATCTTCAACTCTTCCACGGTAGATTCACGGTTTGGTTCTCTCCCATCAAAGAATTCACCTTGCAAACCAATACACACAATAGCCCAAACGGCGGGGTTATGTCCAAGAATATGCATTTTCATCTTATGCTTCCAACTAGCAAAATTAGTACCATCAAAGTAAGGACCTCTACAGTGGTAATTTCCCTCGCTAGACGCCATACTCTCCTAGGTTGTGAAACCAAGGCTATGATCACCAAAAGCTATGGAAATCAAGGAAAATGGAGACCAAAGCTCTGATACCACTTGTAGGATCGAAAGTATGTCTAGAAGGGGGGGATTAGACTACTTGACCAAATAAAAACCTAGCCTTTTCCCAATTTTAAGTCTTGGCAGATTTTAGCAACTTGGCACAAGTTAAGCAATCAACCTACACATGCAAGTCTAAGAGTATAGCAGCGGAATGTAAAACACTTGCATATGAAGGTAAAGGGAGGAGTTTGGAGGGAGCAAACACAATGTAGACACGAAGATTTTTGGCGTGATTCTGATAGGTGGTGCTATCATACATCCACGTTGATGGAGACTTCAACCCACGAAGGGTAACGGTTGCGCGAGTCCACGGAGGGCTCCACCCATGAAGGGTCCACGAAGAAGTAACCTTGTCTATCCCACCATGGCCATCGCCCATGAAGGACTTGCCTCACTTGGGTAGATCTTCACGAAGTAGGCGATCTCCTTGCCCTTACAAACTCCTTGGTTCAACTCCACAATCTTGACGGAGGCTCCCAAGTGACACCTAACCAATCTAGGAGACACCACTCTCCAAAAGGTAATAGATGGTGTGTTGATGATGAACTCCTTGCTCTTGTGCTTCAAATGATAGTCTCCCCAACACTCAACTCTCTCTCATGGATTTGGATTTGGTGGAAAGATGATTTGAGTGGAAAGCAGCTTGGGGAAGGCTAGAGATCAAGATTCATATGATTGGAATGGAATATCTTGGTCTCAACACATGAGTAGGTGGTTCTCTCTCAGAAAAAGTATACTGGAAGTGTAGGCACGTTCTGATGGCTCTCTTCATGAATGAAGAGTGGGTGGAGGGGTATATATAGCCTCCACACAAAATCTAACCGTTACACACAATTTACCAAACTCGGTGGGACCGAATCATAAAACTCGGTCAGACCAATTTAGTTCAAAATGTGAACGTTAGGATTTTCGGTGGGACCGACATGTCAACTCGGTGGGACCGATTTCATTAGGGTTAGGGCATAACGTAATCTCGGTGAGACCGATCACATAAACTCGGTAGGACCGATTTCTGTAATAGGCAAACAGAGAGTTGGTCAGGCAAACTCGGTGGGACCGATTCGCTCATTTCGGTGAGACCAAAATGTTACGAAAGGGAAACAGAGAGTTTGCATTGCGAACTCGGTGGGACCAATCGCTCATCTCGGTTAGACCGAAACGTTACAAAGGGAAACAGAGAGTTTGCAATCCCATCTTGTCGGGGCACGACACCTATGGGATCCCGAGAGACCCCTTTACGATTCGGCGGGGGGAGAGGTACACGCAAAGAGCAGAACCAGTGATCGACGCGTGATGTTTTTACCCAGGTTCGGGCCGCTGATCAGCGTAAAACCCTACTCCTGCTTTGTGTTCTTATTGATGTTCTTGAGCCCAGCCTTCAGGAGCGCTCGCAATGAACAGTACGTTCAAAGAGCAGCTACGCATACAGAATGGGCCAGAAGTTCCCCTCCTCTGTAGCAGTTGCCTTGGGCCTCCTTTTATATGCTCAAAGGGGTCTCCACAGTGGCAAAATGTACATACATTGAGGTGTAAAGTAGCTACAGGGTATCATACCTAACCCCTGACGGATTAGGACAAGCGCATTTAATGCATCGTGAGGTGTCCGCTTAGGTGTCCTCACTTTCTTGGGGATGGAAAAAGGGGCCATCCCATCAGCACCGCTTAAGCTCCCCTCCACTGGCGCGCCGCCACGCATCCATGGAAGGAGCCAGAATGTCAGACTCGTCACTGTGCCGAAGCGGTGGCACAGTGGCAGAACCTCGCCAGGCGCTGAAACTTGCTGGGCGCCAAGCCTTGCCGGGCACCGATCCTTGCCGGGTGCCAAGCCTTGCCGGGCGCCGATCCTCAGATTTCTGACTTGATGATTTCCTTGATGACTTAAATCGACCTCGAGCTGATCCCGGCAAGCCGTGCCACGAGGACGGCTACAACTGCCCGTGCACAAGTAAGGGGTACTAAGGGCCCAATACTTAGTACACCGACAGGAGCCCCCGGGCCTGGGCCACACACGAGTGCGAGGCGTTGTTGGGCTAGGCCCAAACAGTGCACGGGCACGCGTGGTAGGGAATCAACTGCTCGCAAAGATTTTGTTTTACTGTACCCCCCACTACGCGCATGGAGCGCGCGATGTGGGAAGCATGCCAAAAAGGCTGCAAACTGTTTCGCGCCCACAGAGGCGCATTCATATTGGGGGATAAACAAGGCGGCCCCGCTCCTTCCCCATAAAAAGGAGAAGTCGTGGAGGCGCAGACCCATTCGCCCCCCTCTTCTTCCCAATCTGGCTATTGCCATCGCCTTCCTCTGCTCGAGCTCAGAGCGAAATCTTCCTTCTCTTCTGCTCGCCATTCCCGCGCTCGTTCCATCCTCATGCCTCCATCTCCACAGCCGCCATGCCACCCAAGACCAGCAAGGGCAAGGGCACAGACAAGGAGGCAAAAGCCGAAGTTCCGGAAAGCGAGCTGGTGAAGATGCAGAAGAAGCTCGTCGTCTTCCCTGCGATGCTTGACGCCGAAACCTTGAAGGGACGATACCAATGCATGTGGGCGAAGGGAACACAAGCCCACCCCGCCATGCGCGTCATCCCAGGTGCTAATTCCAAAGGCGGATCGGACAGATACCCCTTCTTCACCGCTTACTTTTATTGCGGGCTCTGTCCACCTTTTTCCGATTTCTTCAACGACATCATGTATACGTACGGCTTCCGCCTTCTTGACTTCACGCCGAATGCCGTATTTTGCATGTCGATCTTTGCCCATCTTTGTGAAAATTTCGCCGGCGTGATCCCCAATTCCGCTCTCTTCCACCACTATTTCTATCCTCGAATCCAAAAAGGAGAGGCTCTCTCTGGATCTATTGCTTGGATTCCAAGGGATTGGAACAAGGAGATATACCCAGATGGAGTTTACCGCGAAAAGTGGGACGAGTGGCGGGCCGAATGGTGCTGGATCCAGGAAGCAGATCCTCATCCTTTTTGTCATCCCCGGCGACAGAAGGTGGTCCGCGGCAAGGATTGGGGCGATCTCGCCGCAGAAGATGAGAAGCTCACAATCGCCACTACCAGAATCCTTCGCTTGAAGGCTGCCGGGCTGACAATGGAGATGATCGGCTTCGACTTCCTCCGCCGCCGCATCGCCCCTCTGCAGAATAGGGGAAGGCCAGCCTGGGAGTATAAGAACGCAGCGGATGTCATGAGGCTGCGCCCCGGGTTGAACAACAACTTGACTGTTATGCAGCTTGGCGCCCTCCGCCAGAAGTTATTCCAGCGCGAAGACAAGCACCGGCTGCCAGCAAGGATCGTCCCCTTGTGCAACAACTCTGCGCTGGGGTCGATCATTGCTTTCTTGCCGATGTTCAACGCCCACGGCCTTGACCCGACCTGGGTCGAGCCAAGCGAGGAAGAAGCGCAGAAATTCTTTGACAATCTGACGGAAAAGCCTATCCGGCAAGAGCCAGATCTTATTCGCGCCACCACGGATCAGGAGGTAGCATACATCGCTACCAGAGTGGAGGAAGCGAATCTTGCCGCGGAGGCCGGCAGCGTTGGCTTCACGGAGTGGGAATCCAGCGAGGCAGAGGTGGTAATGGAGGCGAGGCCTGCCGGGGAGGACGAGGTTGCCGGGGAAGAGAGCGGCGCAGCCGCTGAAATCTCGTCCGGCGAGGACTCAGTCGAAGAAGAAGAGACGCGGGAAGAGCCCCCTCCCCCGAAGAAGAAGACGAAGCGTGTTCTTCGGAAGGCTGCGTCTGACATCCCGGCAAGCCAGCCCTCTCCGAGCGGTGAAGCCCCCGGCAAGAAAGTGGCCGACAAGACCGGACCACGGCAGGGGGCCCGTCAACAGCCTGCACGGCGTGCGAGGCCCGCACCAGCGGCCACTGCTGGGGCGGCAGGAGGGTCTCGCACCACCGCACCGGAAACTGCCCCGGCGCCTGCCACAGCCAAGCGGCCTAGGACTCCTCCTCCGCCTCCCCACTCAGACACCGCAACGGAGGTCGACTTCGACATCTCCGGCTTTAGTCCGGAGCGAGAGGAAGAAGAGTAAGTACTTCGCCACAACTTTTGCCTTCCAATCTTGCATCAATTTTTACTGACTTGCTTGCATTGCTTCTGTAGTGACACAGAAACCTTGCTGGAGAGGATGGCGAAGAGGTCAAGGACTTCTACGGGCGACGAGCCCCCGGCAGGCTTCACTAGCGTGCCAGAGACCGTCATCGTGAGCCTGGAGCCTAGTCCTCAGCGCAGCCCCCAGCGTAAGTTCATAGTCCCTTTTTCTGTTGGCTGGTGCCGAAGCTTCCATTCTTGTCGCTGATATCTTCGGGTTCGCAGGAGAAGAACGGCAACAAGGAGAGGATTGCCCCATTGTGCCTCCTTCATCGACCGCTCCGCCCACAAGCACATCTCCGGCAAGAGATCCTGCCGACGAGCCCGTCCAGATTGAGGAGGAGCCGACAAGCACGGACTCCGGCAACCGGAGTTGCCGGGAGAGGCGAAGCTACTTCTCGACAGCCCGACGCAGGTACTCGATCGCCTCAAAGTGCTAGCTATTCTTTTCCCCTTACTTCTTTATCTTTGATTACTTCAAAATCAAAAATTCGATCTTGTTCTGACCTTCTCCTTCTCCCTTCAGAGTTCTCTGAGATGGAACATATAGACGTCGACGCTGTCATCGAGGAGACCGCCAGGGATGCTGCTGCCGAAGCGGATAGGATCACCGCCAGCGAGGCCACCAAGGATGATGTTGCCGGGGCCGGTGATGCTCTTGACGGGGAGGCCGCCAAGACAACACGAATGGAAATCGCGGAAGAACCTGCCGAAGAGGGCGACAGGGAGGCTGGAGACCATACTGACGGCATTCCTGCCGCAGGAGCGCCAGGCGCTGCATCGGCCGCGGAGCCCCCTGTCACTGGTGAGGCGGCCACTGAAGACCAGCCATCAACATCTGACGAGCCCTCATCCAGCAAGTACCTCAAGGTTGGCGAAAACCTATTCATCAACTTGCCAGGGACGGCAAGCACCGAGGCACCAGCCGAAGGAGAAATTTTCGAAGAAATCATCACTGCTGCCGGGCTTGAAGTTGTCGACGATCCCAGCACTAGCAGTGGCAAGTCTGAAGAGGATCAGCTCCTTCAGGCCATGGGCGAAAACTTCCGCAAACTCCAGGCTCTCCATCGTGCCCGAAAGGAGAAGGCAGACTCCAGAATGGCAGTTGTCGAGGCAGCCGAAGCGGACTTTCAGAAACGCGTCGCACAAATGCAAATCTGGCACGCCGAGGCCCTTCAAGAGATGGTTGCCGGTCGAGAACAAGTGAGCCAGCAATGGAATGAGGTCCTCCTGAAGCAATCAGACATGGAGAAAGCCCATGATGAAGCTGTTCAAAGGATTGCTGCCGAAGATGCCCTCCTGACAGGGCGCCGCGTTGCTCTTGATGCTCATGAGGAAGATCTCACTGCTCGTGAGCAGGCGCTCGCCACCAAGCTTCGCAGCAAGGATGAAGACATTGAAAATCTTGTCGCGCGGCGGACCCAGGAGCTGGAGCAGAAGCACAAGGAGGCGCTCAAAGCTCTAACTGCAAGTCACGCCGGCAAGCTCAAGGAGGCCGTCGATGCTGCCGAAGCTGCAGAGGCCGCCAAGAACGAGCTGAGCGACAAAGTGAAGAGGCTGGAAATAGATCTCGAAGAGCACGGCAAGGAACTCTCGACGCTCAAGGGGGACAGGGGAAAAACCCTCCACTCCTTGGCGGAGATGCAAGTTGCCCTGTCTGACAAGACCAAGCAGCTCTCTTCTGCGGCTGATAATATTGCGGTTCTGGAGCTGAAGCTGACCACGTTGCAGAAATCTCTCGAGGCCGGCAGGGCCCGTGAGAAGGCTCTACTCAAGGATCTCCAAGGAGAGAGGAACCTGCTCAAGAGCGCTGCCACTGCCCAGGCTGATTATGAAAAGGGAGTGGAGATCTGGACTGGCCGTCTCATCGCCACCGCGGAGAAGCTTACCGCGGAACTGTCAACCATGGGCTTGTCGAACTTCAGATATTCTTCCGAGGAAAGAATATCTCCAAGCGCCAGGTTGACGATGTTCTTTGAAAGCATCATCAACGCGTTGAGGGCGCTCCAGTCCAGCCGGGCGACCCAACTGGCGAACGAGACTCGCCGGCTTTGCCGGGCCGTCCTTCGCAAGGTGCTCCTCAAGGTGGTGCACAGCAATCCCGGCATCGACCTCTCCAGCGCACTCGGCCACCTGCCAAAGGATGCGAATGTTGAGGCGCTTGAGAAGTGCATCGCGCCAATCCTTGAGAAGGTGGACTCCATCAAAAGGATCGAAGGCCAGCGCAGGGATTGAGTGCTTCCCCTTTGATTCTTGCCGCCACCATCTCATGTAAAAGACAGTTAAGTCTCGAGTTAGAACTGCGGCAACTTATGGATGTAATATAATTTAACTATGCTTAGGCTCATGCTAGCTACTTTCCTTGTCTGATTCCTTTATGTATGGAGTTCATCCTACGCTTACTGAAAAACTTGCCGGCGCGCAACCTGCCGCGAGCGCTGGGTGCGGGACTTCAGCAGCCTGCTGGAGGCGCAGCAGCCGGCAAGACTCCTTGGCGCTCTCAGTGCAGCCACTTAAATCGTTGAGCGGACTCGAAACAAAATAAGGGCGCAACTGATTACAACAAGGGTTCCTTCGCGTGCAGATTTTCCATACAAGGGTCGGAATCGTCCAAGGAACAAACTTGGTAATAAAAAGAAAAACTTGTTCTGAGTTTTTAGGACTTAGCTTTCTGTCTTTGTCCTTCCTCCGGCAAGCATACGATTCCGAACGTCACCAACTGGTATTCATGTCTCCCTTCCTCCCCCGGCAAATGTGCGCGCGAGGAATCCTTCTGTCTTTAAGAAAAAGAAAGAAGAGAAAATAAAGAGATGAAACCTTGGCGGTTCGTTAGAACTTACCGGGATCAGGTGTTATACAACATCTTTGACAAACATGCATATATGAATGTGAACATGAGAATCAATAAGGAAATGTACAACACTTAAATTTATTCATCTGTGCTCAGGGCCTGCGCCTGGCTTTGTACAAAGGATCACATGCCTTGCCGGCAAGACTTGTACAAAAAGGTGGTTGCCGGGAGCCCCCGGCAACCGCGCCTTATGGATAGAACTTGCGAAGATGTTCGATATTCCAGGAATTACTCACTGGAACGCCATCCTCGGTCTCCAGGCAGACAGCGCCAGGCCTGGTGACTCGTACTATCCGATAAGGGCCTTCCCACTTTGGCGTCAACTTGTTTGAATTCTTGGCGGACTGAATCCGTCGAAGAACAAGGTCGCCTTCCTCAAGGCTTTGGGCATGAACTTTGCGGCTATGATAGCGGCGCAAAGCTTGCTGGTAGCGTGCAGCTCGCACAGCAGCCTGAAGACGATTCTCCTCAAGGAGCACAGCGTCATCTTGCCGCAGTTGCTCTTGCTCGAGCTCATCATAAGCGAGCACTCGAGGAGATCCGTATATGAGTTCCGTGGGGAGAACTGCTTCCGCCCCATACACTAGAGCGAAGGGCGTCTGGCCGGTGGCTCGATTTGGTGTCGTTCTAATTGACCAAAGAACCGCCGGCAACTCATCAATCCAGCGTCTTCTGCACTTTTTCAACCTGTCAAAAGTTCTGGTCCTGAGACCGCGCAGCACTTCAGCATTGGCCCTCTCCGCTTGGCCGTTGCTTCTCGGGTGAGCAACAGAGGCAAAACAAATCTTGCCGCCAAGGTCTTGGACGTACTGCATGAAGGTGCGACTTGTGAACTGCGTGCCGTTGTCGGTGATGATCCTATTAGGCACACCGAAACGGCAAACAATTCCTTTGAAGAACTTGACAGCCGACTGCGCTATCACCTTCCTCACTGCTTCCACCTCCGGCCACTTTGTGAACTTGTCGATAGCAACGTACAAGTACTCAAAGCCCCCGGCAGCACGGGGGAAGGGGCCCAATATGTCGAGCCCCCAGACCGAAAATGGCCAGGAGAGAGGGATTGTTTGAAGAGCTTGAAATGGCTGATGTAATTTCTTCGAATGAAACTGGCACGCTTCACACCTGGTTACTAGTGCAGTCGCATCCTGGAGGGCGGTGGGCCAAAAGAAACCTTGCCGGAATGCTTTCCCGGCAAGCGCTCTTGACCCTTTGTGAGAGCCACACATACCCCCATGTATCTCTGCCAACAGCTCTAGTCCATCCTCCCGAGGAATACACTTCAATTTCACACCGTTTGGTCTCTTTCTGTACAGGACGTCATCGACGAACTTGTACATAACAGACCGACGGGCTACTCTCTCTGCTTCTTCTTGTTCCTCAGGGAGTTCACCTATCTGAAGGAAATGGACGATGGGCTGCGCCCATGCTGGAGCCTGAGGCTCGACAGCTAGGACTAAAGGCATCTCCTCTGCCGGGGGGACGTTTGTCTCGACAGCAAGGGCCTGAGGCCCTGCCGGAGCCTGTTGTTCCCCAGCAGGCGTGTCGATCCCGGCAACTTCCTTGCCGGCGGCTCCGGGGAGCTCTGCCGGGAAGTACTGGCCAGAGTTCAACTTTCTTCTCTTTTCTTGCCGCGTCGATGGTGCCACGGATGGTTGAGTCAATTGGAGCACAAAAGTTCCTGGTTCCACAGGCAAATTGAGGGCACCACGCTTTGACAGGTCGTCAGCAACGCTGTTCTCGGCACGAGGAACGTGCTCCATTTGGAGACCGTCAAAGCGCTCTTCCAATTTCCTCACTTCATCCACGTAGGCTTGCATCAATGGGCTTTGATAGTTCTTGTTGACCTGCCTGACGACAAGCTGTGAATCACCTTTGATAATGAGCTTTCTGATACCAAGGTCCGCTGCGATCCTGAGACCGGCAAGCAAACCTTCGTACTCTGCAGTGTTATTGGTTGAACTCTCCCGGGGAAAATGCATTTGGACTACATACTTGAGGTGCTCTCCGGTGGGTGCGACAAGCAGCACACCAGCACCGGCGCCTTGCAGCGAAAAAGCCCCGTCAAAGTACATAACCCATTGCTGATCGGTTTCCTTGCCGGGGAGACTTGTTTCTTGAACTTCTTCGTCTGGCGTCGGGGTCCATTCTGCGATGAACTCCGCCAAGGCCCTGCTCTGAATCATCGAAGTACTTTCAAACTTAAGACCAAAGCTGGACAGCTCCAACGCCCACTCCACGATCCTGCCGGTTGCTTCCAGATTTTGCAAAATCCGTTGCAACGGAAAGCGAGTGACGACTGTGATCTCATGTGCTTGAAAATAATGGCGCAGCTTTCTTGAGGCCATAAGGAGGCCGAAAAGCAACTTCTGCACACCAGAATATCTTGATCTAGCCCCTTGTAAGAAGGAGCTAACAAAATAAACTGGGCGCTGCACCACCTTTTTCTTCTGCACGGGCTCTTCTGTTTGCGCAGATCCTGTCTTGCTGGGATCATCCCTTGCCGGGGAAGATCTTGCCGCGTCACTTGGCGGTCCTGCCGCTGATGTTGCCTCCTCATCAGCTTCCCTTTGCGCCACCAGCGCAGCGCTAACCACTTGATTTGTTGCCGCCAGATACAGCAGCAACGGCTCTTGTGGTTTAGGTGCGACTAGCGTCGGCGGAGAAGAAAGGTATTTCTTCAAATCTTGCAGCGCTGCCTCCGCTTCCGGAGTCCATTTCATTGGACCTGCCTTCTTCAAAATTTTGAAGAAGGGTAGGGCGCACTGAGCAGATTTGGAAATAAACCTGCTTAGAGCAGCAACACAGCCGGCAAGACGACGCACATCCTTGACGCGTCTTGGCGCTTTGATTTGCTCAATAGCTTTGATCTTGTCGGGGTTCGCTTCGATTCCCCGGCAAGACACAAAGAATCCGAGGAGCTTGCCGGAAGGAACACCGAACACGCACTTCTCAGGATTGAGCTTCAAGTTGATCTTGCGCAAGTTCGCAAATGTTTCTTCTAAATCTTGAATGAGCGTTGCTTTATCCTTAGTTTTGACCACTATATCATCCATATACGCCTCCATATTTCTATGGAGTTGTGGCTCAAAACCAATCTGGATTGCTTTGGCAAATGTTGAACCAGCACTTTTCAACCCGAAAGGCATTCGTATAAAGCAATACGTACCACATGGGGTGATAAAGGCGGTCTTCTCTTCATCTTCCTTTGCCATAAAAATCTGATGATACCCTGAATAGGCATCAAGGAAGGACAGGAGATCACAACCAGCGGTGGCATCCACAATCTGGTCGATGCGCGGCAAGGGAAAAGGATCTTTTGGACAAGCTTTATTGATATCTGTGTAATCGATACAAAGCCTCCATTTCCCGTTCGCTTTCCGCACTACAACCGGATTGGCCAGCCAGGTTGGATGAAGCACTCCTTTGACCAGTCCTGCCGCCTCCAGCCTCTTAATTTCTTCAGCAATGAATTCTTGCCGCTCCAAGGCCTGTTTCCTCACCCTTTGCTTGACGGGCCGCACATGGGGACAGACAGCAAGGTGGTGCTCAATCACTTTCCTGGGAACGCCGGGGATGTCAGACGGTTGCCATGCAAACACGTCGACATTCGCCCGCAGGAAAGCAACTAGCGCGCTTTCCTATTTGTCATCTAGGGCGGAACTTATAGTGACAGTTCCCCCCGTTCCGTCCTCCCTGGCAGGCACCTTCTTAGTTTCCGGCGGGGCAGCCTTGGGCTTCTTGTTCTTGCTGGTGGAACTCTCTGGTATGTCCTCGACGGAAGCGCAGCACTCCGAGGAGGCGCGCTTGCCGGAGTTCGCGCCAAGGTTCCTGCCGGTCTTCTTCTTCCCTCCGGGAGTTCCAGCGGAAGGAGCAGATGCCTTGATGGCAGGTGCTGCAACTGCTTCCCGGTAAAGTTGATCGGCACAGATGAGCGCATCCCTCTTGTCGGAATGGATAGTGATGACGCCCAACGGCCCAGGCATCTTCAAGACGTTGTATGCGTAGTGTGATGCCGCCATGAACTTAGCCAGCGCTGGCCGGCCAAGGATCCCATTGTATGACATGGGGATCTTGGCGACATCAAACACCACCTTTTCGGTCTTGAAGTTAAGCTCGCTGCCAAATGTTACCGGCAGCGTGATCTTGCCCTTAGGCTGGGTTCTTCCCGGGTTGACCCCTTGAAACGTACCCGTTTCCTCGAGGTCTTCGTCGGGAATCTGAAGCTTTGTGAGCATGTCTGGTGATATCAAGTTTAGGCCGGCCCCGCCGTCGACTAACATCTTCGTCACCTTGAGGTTGCGAATTGTCGGGGAAACCAACAATGGCAAACACCCGACCGCAGTTGTGCGATCGGGGTGATCCTCGGCGTCAAAGATGATAGGCGTGCTGGACCACTTCAGAGGCCTACAAGCATCGGGGGATGGCTCTGCCGCATTAACCTCCCGCACCCACTGTTTAAGTTGGCGGTGGGAAGAATGGAGCGAGGCACCCCCATCAATGCACATAGCCTCCGTAGCCTTCTGGAATTCCTGCTCACTGGATTCATCATCTTCCTCATCATCATCTCCTTCTTTATCTCGGCCCCAAGCGGGCCGATCCTTCTGCTGCTTAGCCTTGCCGCGGCGACCCCCTCGGCCACCGCGTTTCTTGCCGGACCCCTCAGCACCGTCTTGGACCTTCTCTTTGTCTCGCCTCTCGTATTCGGCCTTCTGCTTCTCGGCAAGTTGCTCAAGTTGCCGACAGTCCTGGAGATCGTGGCCCTTAGTGCGATGGATCTTGCAATATTGCTTGCCGGAGTTCTCCGACTTGTCGACAGCCGCCAAGGCCTGACAGGAAGGGCACCCGGCAAGATCCTTGCCGGGGGCGCTAACCTTGGCCTTCTTGGCGGCGCCAGGGTTGCCGGATTCCTCGACGGCAAGAACGGCCTTGCCTCCGCGCTTCCTATTCCGCCGCCGGCCTTTCCTTGACGGAGCCGCGGCATCTTCTTCTTCTGAGTCGCCTGTCGCACCAACAGCTTCCCCGGGGAGTTTTCTCCCCTCTTCAGCTCGAGCACACTTGTCGGCCAAAGTGTAAAGCTCGGCAATACTCCTGACTTTGTTCATCGCCAGCTCTTCCCGCATCCTGCGGTTACGCACGTTCTGATGGAACGCGCTAATGACAGCGGCAGGATGAACATCAGGAATATTGTACTGCACCCGGCTGAATCTCTGCATAAACTTGCGCAAGGACTCGCCCTCCTTCTGAGGGATGATGTGCAAATCACTTTCTTGGCTAGGAGCATTGTGGCCTCCAACAAAGGCGCCAACAAACTGATGGCACAGATCTGACCAGCAAGAAATAGAATCTTCCGGCAGATGCATCAACCACGACCTGGCGTTGGGTTTGAGCACCAACGGGAAGTAGTTGGTGAGTATCTTGTCATCTCGACCCCCGGCAGCTTGCACCGCAATGGTGTAGATGCTCAGGAACTCTGAGGGATGGGTCTTGCCGTCATATTTCTCCGGGACCTCTGGCTTGAAGGTTCGGAGATTGGGCCACTGGACTTGCCGCAGCTCACGGGTAAACGCTGGAGGTCCCACCTCGTAAGGCAGGTCTCCTACGTTCCCTGGCGCGGGCTCGTCGACAACTGGCCCCGCGCGCTTATCAGACTGATAGCGCGCTTCCCGTCGCCGCTCGATGGTTGTTCGAGCGTCCTCCTTGCCTCGTTCCTGGAGAACCAGACGCTGATCACGGCGCATCCGCGGATCGGACGACGCCGTGGAAACTTCTTCATGGCGGTCGACTTGCTGAGCTGTCAGCCGCCGCTGATGTCGCGGAGGAGAGTGCACTGTAGTTGCACCACCTCCGGTTTTCTCTCCACCGGCTCGCATCGGATCAACGGGCTTCCGCTGAGAGGGCCCTGCCTCTTGTGGTCCATCCTTGTTAGCGAAGCCGATAAGGCTCTGGATAGTAGCTCGCCACTCCTCCATCTTCTCTGGAGCGGGAGGAAAATCGAGGAGCAGCTGTGCACGTGCCAAGGCTTCCGCCGGCGTAGGTGGCGGCGACAGGTGCGAGGTGCGGGAGGTGCTCTGACTCCTAACCAAGTTAGAAGGAGCACCGCCACGGTCACGCGACCGCGCGCCACCTTCGTCGGCAGCTCGGTGTGCATGCTGGTCCCGCGCATCTTGGGATCTATGCGCAGAAACCTTTTCGTAGGGACGCTCCGAACCACCAGCGCCATGATGTCGCTCGTCTCACAAAACCTGGGCAGGTTGCGAGGCTCGCGGCGGCGCGGGAGCTCCAGCAGGCGCTCTCTGATCCCTAGAGTGTGTTGTGCCACCCGTAGGCAACACAACGCCATCTCTAGATCCAGCGGCGCGCAAGTTACCACTGCCACTATGAACGATACCGCTCGCTTGGCTTGGATCACCAGAACGCCGCGGGGGTTCCAGTCCTCTTCCTTCTGCACCCACACCATAGCCTGTCTGCGAAGGCGCAGGCAAAACAGACCTGGACGGTTGTGCTGTCGCGATGTTCTTCTTCTTGGGCGGCATAATGAAGGGACTAGGGCATCGACCACCAGATCAGGTTCACGCAACCTTCAATCCCCCTACCTGGCGCGCCAAAGATGTCGGGGCATGACACCTATGGGATCCCGAGAGACCCCTTTACGATTCGGCGGGGGGAGAGGTACACGCAAAGAGCAGAACCGGTGATCGACGCGTGATGTTTTTACCCAGGTTCGGGCCGCTGATCAGCGTAAAACCCTACTCCTGCTTTGTGTTCTTATTGATGTTCTTGAGCCCAGCCTTCAGGAGCGCTCGCAATGAACAGTACGTTCAAAGAGCAGCTACGCATACAGAATGGGCCAGAAGTTCCCCTCCTCTGTAGCAGTTGCCTTGGGCCTCCTTTTATATGCTCAAAGGGGTCTCCACAGTGGCAAAATGTACATACATTGAGGTGTAAAGTAGCTACAGGGTATCATACCTAACCCCTGACGGATTAGGACAAACGCATTTAATGCATCGTGAGGTGTCCGCTTAGGTGTCCTCACTTTCTTGGGGATGGAAAAAGGGGCCATCCCATCAGCACCGCTTAAGCTCCCCTCCACTGGCGCGCCGCCATGCATCCATGGAAGGAGCCAGAATGTCAGACTCGTCACTGTGCCGAAGCAGTGGCACAGTGGCAGAACCTCGCCAGGCGCTGAAACTTGCTGGGCACCGATCCTTGCCGGGTGCCAAGCCTTGCCGGGCGCCGATCCTTGCCGGGCGCCGATCCTCAGATTTCTGACTTGATGATTTCCTTGATGACTTAAATCGACCTCGAGCTGATCCCGGCAAGCATTGCCGCGAGGACGGCTACAACTGCCCGTGCACAAGTAAGGGGTACTAAGGGCCCAATACTTAGAACACCGACACATCTCGGTGAGACCGAGATCCCTATCGGTGAGACCGAACTGACTAGGGTTTCTGGCAGTGGCTATGTCAAATGAACTCGGTGGCGGCGGATAGATCAAATCGGTGGGGCCGAGTTTGACTTTTGGTTTGGGACATATGTGGATATGAGAAAGTGGTTGAGGCTTTTGGAGCATATCACTAAGCATTTGGAGCAAGCAAGCCATTAAGCAACACCTCATCCCCTTTTAATAGTATTGGCTTTTCCTATGGACTCAATGTGATCTTGGATCACTAAAATGAAAATGTAGAGTCTTGAGCTTTAGCCAATATGTGTCCTTAGCATTTTGAGGGGTCCACATTCCTAGTCCATGCCATGCCAATCATTGAACTTCCTGAAATAATCATCTTGAAATAGCTTTAGTTCAATGAGCTAAATGTTGTTAGGAATTACCAAAACAACCCAGGGATAGTTGCACTTTCATCATGCCGGATGGCGCTGCACCCGCACGCAAGCTCCAATGCCAGGCCGGGGCTTTCTCCCGCGCCCCAGTCGGCGGCGGAGGCACGCGAAGACTCGCCCGCCTCCGGTAGTGGCCCGGGGACTGAAGCTCCTTCGCCCGCTCCTCCTGCCCGAGGCGGGACTCGACGCGGGCTCACCCCGCTGCTTGGGGATGGCGCTGTCCCACATGCGGCCAGGCTGCCGATGAGCATCAGTAGCGGAGCCCTCGGCATGGCCCCCACGACTGGGAGGCCTCCCTGAAGGAAGAACGCCAGGAAATCAGGCCCGAGGCTCCCAGGGTCAGCCTCGATTCGGGTACAGGCGCCGCCTTACGCACAACCGCGTGGCTCCTGAGGCACGAGGTCATGATGGAACCCGTGCCCTCCTGAGGCGGTGCTCGGGGCACGTTCGCCCCGTCGTCAGAAAGGATCCTGAGGGACAAGAGTCAGGAGGTGATGGGGGATACAAGGATCAAGAGGGAGGCAAGGCACTTACTCGTCCACAGCAACCCACTTCCTCCTCCTCTTCAGGGCCCTCGGTGAAGGGCGGCGACAATTGTCGGACTCCTTCCTCCTTCGGGACGGGCAAGGTCCAGGAGACAGCGTGCTAGAGCCTAGCACGCGGCCTCCCGATGCGACGTCGGCAGCAACGGCCCCGGGATGAGCGTCTCCTCCACCTCTCGAAGGGATGAAGGCGGACGCTTTGGGGGCGCATGGCTCAGGAGGCCCCTCCGCGGCCGCCACGAGGGAGCGCACCTCAGGACCCGAG
Organism: Thinopyrum elongatum; assembly: GCA_011799875.1. Lineage (NCBI taxonomy): Eukaryota > Viridiplantae > Streptophyta > Magnoliopsida > Poales > Poaceae > Thinopyrum > Thinopyrum elongatum. The sequence goes on from CM022297.1 coordinate 213,249,803, forward strand.
GGCACTGGAACCACCAGCAGGGGGTTGTCGCGAGGCCCTGTGTGGCCCTCGGGAAGCAACCCCCACTCATCGAAGCATGGAATCTTCTCGGCGAAGGTCCTCCCGTTTGGGTAGTTGTACAAGGGACGTCCTTCAGGAGGAAGCGCGGCGGGCGCCTCACCGGTCAGGAGGTGGAGCACCCCGCACAGCATGTTGGAGGGGAGCGAAGGCACCTGAAGCCTCATGGAATCATCAGGGCTAGTGAAGGCCCACATTGGGCGAGAGTTGCGCTGGAGTGGAGCGATGCGCCGCCGGACGAATTCCCTCACCACCATCGTCATCGTCACCCGTGCCTCCTTCAGCTTGGCCTGCCTGGTCAAGACCTACGCGAGCCGCGGGTCAGCAAGCTCCACGTGCTCCCAGCCGGAGCTCGGTTCCGCTGGCGCCGATGGGATCAGGAGCAGGGGGATGTACGCGGCGGCATCGCCGAACACCCATTGCTTCCGGAACCCTTCCGAGTCCGGGCGGAGCATGGTCTCGATGCAGGAGCCCGCAGTCGCCACCGCCGCGTGAAGTGACACGCACCTCGAGCGTTGCCCGCGGGTGACCTTCTGATGGGAGAAGAAGTGGCGGAGCAGAGCCACGGATGGGGCGATGCCCATGAAGGCTTCGCGCAAGAACGCGAAGCCGGAGAGAACAACGATGGACCCTGGGTCAAGCTGCAGCGCATGGATCTGTAGTGCGTAAGCACGGCATTGAAGAAATCTGAGAATGGCGGTAGCAGGCCGGAGAAGATAGCATGAAGATGGAGGGGGATGTTGGTGGCCTCCATGTCAGCCAGAGTCCGGGAGGCAGGCCAGATCTTCGTCGCCTTCCACTCGTTGGAATCGACGGCGATTGCGTGCCGGACCTTATCCAGCCCCTCGTGGTTTATCACCGTGGACCGGCCTAGCTCTGGTTACGGCCCCGGCAAGGGTTCCGCCACCGCAGGGGTCTTGCCCTTCTTCTTCCTAGGGGCCATGGCGACGAGGTGGATTGGAGTTGTCGCGGAATCTGGCAAAAAGGGAGCGAGTCTGCGAAGAGGAGGAGAAGCAGAGGGCAAGCGCACCACAAGGCAATGATGGCTCGAATGCGATTACCAGGCAGTTGTCAAGTCGGGCAGTTGCCGAGGTGGCATGGGGAAGTGGAGATGCCCACATCCTGTCAAGCACCACGCATCAGCTTGGCCCGCAGGCAATTGGGGCCCGCGACGCTTCACCCTTGCCCTTTGGCTTCGCCTCGAAGCCAAGCTCAAGCGCGCCTTGGGCCCGGGGGCTACTGTCGGCATTCTGGGAACCAGGGTACCCAGACTTGCCTGCATGCGGCCCATGGCATGGCTCCCTCGACGGCCTGGTACGGCCCATCTACAAGACCGCCAAGACAAGACCCTCGCGGGGCCACCTAGCCCCGCGAGGCGGACAACACCAAGACCTCCGGAGGGAGCGGCCTCCCCAGGCTGCCTCCCGAGCAGCGGAAATTTCTATGCAGGTACCAGCCTCATGAGGCTGTGATGACGCAAGCCATGACGACCAAGGCCAGGCGGGCGCTAGCGGGCACAGAGGAGGCAGTTTCCTCTTTGGTGCTAAGGAGGCAAGGACAGGCATGGGTTCCCGAGGAATCTACCAAAGGTTTCCATTCCGGTGCTACAAGACCAAGACCACTGGCACCGCAGGACGGATGTCATCGCCGAGTCCACCGCTGCGTGGCGACCAGAAGCTTTGCAGGCGAAGACCACCTTTCATCAGGATAAGATGTACTACTTGTCCCCTTTCAAATGGGCCACTATGGGATCCCTTCACGCCTACGTTTTGAGGGAACAGGACCGAGGCCACTATAAAGATAGGTTAGCCACCACCATAGGAGGGGTCGACTCATTCTCACCCCCGAGCCCTCACGAGGTTGTTCACCCTCTGTACTTGTTCATCCTCAACCTCTCATGAGGCCAATCCACCACAAAGCAATAGGGTTTTACACCACAAGGTGGCCCAAACCTGGGTAAACTGTCGTGTTCATCTTCTTCCTTGTTCACGCGAGTCCAGCTAGGCTAGGCAGGGGGCGACGAGTCGGTAGGCTCGAGAGGTTGAGTTCTTCGCACACGCCCAGAGTTCGAACCTTCTTGGGTCTGCGGAGCCCTGAATATGACACCGCCCACTACTGATGCCATGCCGAATCCTGTCAATTAGCCAATGACAGCAGTGGCTCCACAGAACCCGTCAGGTAGCACAACACTGGTGACTCCTCAGACTAGGCTTGGAGCCCTCAACTCATCTGGTGCTGCAGAACTAAAGTTTGATGAAGAAATTGCCCAGATCCTGCTTCCCTTGGTCCAGAGGTCCATAGACGCCAACGATATTGCCAATGAGCATGAAGACTTCACGTTCTTGCAAGCCATGGCCATTGGGTTCAAGGGCATCCAGGACAGGTAAGGCAAGAAGTGGAAGCAAGCCGGGGAAGAGTGCAAATCCATGGACTCGATTGACTAGGAGCTGAAGGAGAAAGCAGAAGAGTTGTACACATGGTACAACGATCGATCCCGCGATCTTAGAAATCAATAGGAGAAGTTAGCCGTCGCCAGAGAGAAGGCAACAGCCCGTGACAGCAAGTTGACGGAGCGCGAAGCGCTGCTCAACACCAAGGACAAAGAGCTTGCTGCCCGGGAGCAAACCATTGCCGCCACCCTTGACGGCAAGGACGAGGAGATTGAGGAGCTCGTGAAGAAGCGAACCCAGAAGCTGGAGGACGGCTACCAGAAAGCCCTTGAGGCACAAGTTTTAGAGAGCGCCAACAAGCTCAAGGAAGCTGCTAACGAAGCTGCAATCACCATTACTGTCAAAGTAGATGTTAGGCCCAGGAAGGCAAGTTAAAGGAAGATCTCACTACTAGCGGCAAGGAGGTCGAGGCGCAGAAAATAGCTCTCACTCTATAGAAGCTGCAGACGCAGCTCTCGTCCAAGGGCCAAGAGCTAACCACTGCTAACGACGCGGTCCAGGACCTAAAATCCAAACTTGCCAGCCTGGAGAAGAATCTTGAATCCGCCAATGAGCGGGAGAAAATCTTGGCAGAGAAGCTTGCCACTGAGGAAATCCTCCGGAAGGATGTCGAGAACAAGCACAAGGAGCTGCAAAAGATGCATTCCCTCTGGACGAAGAAGCTAGTTGACACGGCGGGACGTCTCACTTCTCAGTTGATACAGATGGATATGAAGAGTTGGAGCTTCACCGCCAACGAGCATGAGCTCGCCAGTGATAGACTAATCAAGTTCTTCGACGGTCTGATTGAAGCGTTGAAGACGTATCTTGATGATAGGAACACCTCATTCACCAATGAGTCCCGGCAGTTCGCCCGGAGCGTACTTTACACTACGCTGGTCAACCTTTTCATCACAACCCAGGACTCGACATTTCCATGGTCTTCAAGAAGCTGCCAGCGAACACAGATGTCATAGCTGCCGACAAGATCATTGCCCCTTTCGTCGACAAGGTCCTCAACGTTCCCATGGTCCAGGGTGATCGCATTGACTAGGCCTGTTGTGACATCCACCGCTGTGCTACCATGTGAAAGATACATTCGGCCTTATGTTAAGTCTACGCAACATTTGTGATGTAATATGACTTTAAATGTATGTACGGACGCATGCTATCCCTTTGTTTTACTTTGCTTTTTGTTCTTGTATAATTGAGCACCCTACGCATGCCGGAAGTTTGCCAGGACAAATACTTGCCGCGAGCGCTTTGGGAGCGGATCCCCACCGGCCCGCTGGTAGCACTGCCACCGGCAAGCTACCCCTCGACATTTTCAACGCAACCACCTGAACTGTTGAGCAGACTCGAAACAGACAAGGGCGTAGATGATTACAGTAAGGTTCCTTCACGTGCAGGTTCCTTATACAAACACCAGGTTCAAACAAAGGGAATCACAAAAAATAATTAAGGAATCCCGAATTGGAAATTTTCCAACTTAGCTTTTTCTTCTTGCTGCAATCTTCGTCGTGAGAGATGGAAGGTTCTTCCCCCGGAAATCTCGCACTTGAGGAGCTCTTTTATCCATATAAAATATATGGATAGAGAACCGCGACATGATGAGAATCCTGCCGGGGAAAGGTGAAGTGTACATCTTGCCACGGCATCCCCGCAACGATTCGGGCCTGGTGGCCCGGGCAGATACGCAACGAACTTTCCGCGACCCGCCATGTTGCCGGGCAGCCAACCTTGCAAGGTGGTTGCCCATGACGTTGGGCGCGGGCTTGTCGACGATTGGGTTAATGACGCACACCTTGTTGCCGGGGTAGCCTTCCATTCCTGACATTTGTTCAAAAATAGTGCGGGCACTACTGTCGCGAAAGGGGGATCGCGGTCACTCCGTCGGCTGGGCCCCTCGGTGTGCTGAGGAGGCGGGAGATGCTCGCCCGAGCCATTCGCGCCATTGTTACTGTCTTCACCGGAGTGTCGAGGAAGATGTCCGACTCCGACGCCTCCACCGCCCGTTCCCTCCATAGTGGGCATGACGACCGCACCCACCGTGGCGTGTGCACCTCCGCTGCGGCGGCGCCGCCCGCGCCGCCCTTTGATGAGCGAGACGGAAGCTTGGACGTGGAGGGTTTTGTCGCCATGAAGCCCTTCTTCTTGGGCACCATGGATGGTGAAGAATATGCTGAACTTGATGAACTCGATGCACCGCTTGCTGTCTTGATTCACGCCAATGGCCCCCTACCTAGCGCGCCAAAGATGTCAGCATGGAGCCGCCGATCTATGGGACAATGTTGCCCCTTTTTGGTTCGGCAAGGGGGGTGCACTCAATGCAAAGAGCAAGAAAAACAAGAGGCGCTATAATTTTTACCCACGTTCGGGCCGCTGAGAAGCGTAAAACCCTACTTCTACTTTGGTGTATTGAATGGGTGTGTGCACAAGTACACGGAGTGCTCTCCCCCGGCATGGAGCAAAGAGAGGCTGCTACACAGGTATGTATGTGTGGGGTTGCAATGGGTTCGAACCCTTGTAAAGGTTGCCCTGGCCCTCCTTTTATAGCTGAAGGGGTTACCACAGTGGCAAAAGGGTCATTATAGGATGATTAGATAGAAACAGTGTTAACATACCTAACTCTGCTAGTTAGGACAAGATGCATTAAATGTATCGCTAGGTGTCGCGAGGAGGATAGATCCCGGCAAGGCAGCTACACCGCTTTCCCAACCGCCTCTCTATTATGCTAACATGCCATCAGGACGGGTGTGAATAAATGTAATTTTGTTCCCAGCATGCTGCCACGTACTGGCGATCTCCACCTAACCATCTATGGGCTCGACACCTCATCGACCAGCGACCAGCTAGCCAGAGAGGTGGAGCACTTGGCGGTAGGCAGGGGTCTGCGAGTGACGGAGCTTGCCGGGTCTTCGCCTTGCCGGCTCGTTGTTGCCGGTAATTGTTGGTTCCATTGTAGATCTTGTAGCTTGTTCCAAGCCTTGGTCTTCTTGATGCGCTCTTGGATCTCTCGAAGAGCTGTTCCTTGATCTTTAGCCGTCCTCCGCCAAGGTCCCTTGCCGGGGATGCTGCCACCGTCCGTGCATAAGTCTGGGGCACTAAGGGCCCCGTTCTTAGTGCACCGACAGTGTATCAAGTACATAGTTGATCTACCTCGAGATCGTTTGTATGGTCTAACTCTAGGGCAAGGTGAATGATATTGCATTGATGTCCCCTCTACGGGCTAAACCCTATGGCTTATATACACGCCAGGGAGGGTATCAAGGGTTACAAGGTCGGTATCTAGGAGCTAGGCGGCATCAGAGATCTTGGAGTATATGTCAAGTCTTCAGTGGAGGTAGTCTTGATCATGCCTCCTGTATATGGCCTCCGGAGTCCATCTTGATCATGAATGAGGGCCCGTTGGCCGAACCCAAGGATCGTGGGCCAACTAGGTTAGTACCCCCTTATCCAGGACACCGTCACTTGCTATGGTCGCCTCATATAGGATATCGCACGCTAATCCATACGCACTTGATATACCGACATTCATACATGACCGACTTATAACGATACAACAAAAATATTGCAGATACAAATAAAATAATCTGCACCAAAATGCACGAACATAGAAATGCTACTTTTTTGCATTACGGGCAGCTGATTCATGATTGCTACATTCTTCTCCTCTTGTATGACCTCCCGCCTACACCTACTCTCTGTATATGTATGTTGCTCGGTAGTACATCTGTTTCTTGATCAGATTCGTGTGCACCATCCATATAAACTACATCCCCTTCCGCCAACTGGTCCCCTGAATTACTAAATGGGATACCGCTAAAATTGTCACTGCTCTCCTCAGGTTCGTTGGTAAGATATTCTGCCACAACCCCGTCTCCTGCCGCCTAACATGATTGAGAAGCTTTCGTTAGAAGGATCGACTGGCAAAACTCAAGAAAATTATTATGCGCACAAAAACAAACCTATACAATTGCGGGCGAACCTAGCTGCAGTAATAAGTTCGAGCAGAAACAAGAGTCCGCTTCATCGTCGGAAGAAAGCTCTTCAGCATTGGTGCATGATATCTGGACGATATGACCACTGTTTTGTACTGACATGTATTTGACATATGAAATGGAGTACAAATAAATACGAATGTGTAATACCTATGCTGTCGTGCTTGAATTACGTTGTGATTCCAAGTAACTGGCAACTTCCTCGGGCTTCTTTCCTTCTTTCAGTGGAAATGGTTCTTCCATTACATGTATATATGATAGCTACCCCTTCATATGACTTCCTTGACCAACTACCTATTCAATATATAGTTGTGCCACTTTCCCCCTAAAGTTACCATTTCAAATTCGAAGCAGTACGGAAACCCTAGAAATAACGTGTATGCATCAAGGGCACCGCAAACGCCCACATAAGGTAGGTAAACATAGTTGCGTAAAGTTTGAGGTGCAAAGAAGGAAATGTCGTGGTGTTCCACATGTGCAAAATAACCCGCGTGTTATCAAATATATGTAGTACTTGGTACACGTGTTCATTTGCGCAGCATTTGCTGTCTATACGGAGATACCGAGACATGTATAATATATTTGACTACAAACACGAGGGTGTATACACAAATAATGCACAAAGATAGATGTACTATGACTCTACAATAAGCATTCATCCATATCCACCTGATTCCATATCTACTTGCAATCTTTCCTCGACCTCCCATTCCCCATCTACCATTTCCAGGGAAGAACTGAGATGGAGAGTTACAGCAGCGTACGCAAGTTTGTAGGAGTTGTCTTCTGACGTTGATCAACATCCCAATAGATTATCAATCGTCTAGGTAAGCCCGATGATTATCTGGATCTATCAGATTGATATTATAAGCATGCTTGCCTTCCTTCAATTTCAGCATCTGTACCAAATTTCCTGCATCTGGATTTGTATGCATGATTTCAATATGTCTATCTTGTAAGCATGACCCAACATTATTTCCCTAATACCACAGAGTACTGAATCAAACCATTGTTTTTAGGTTGCAACCAAATAAAACTTAGTTTAAATAACGAACGGATGCCCTGATTTGTTGGTTACTGTGCGTACTTATTACGAAGCATGATGTACGCCAAATTGATGGCAATATATTTGATGCAAACTTGAAGTCATATGGATGGTACCATGACTGGAAAGTTGTACTTTGTCATGCATATACCAGCACCGTTATACCGATGTACGTACAAAATTTGTTTGATATCATAAGTTTTTGATAATATAGTCATGTGAGTGATAAAGCGTGGTTACATCACCTAAGTTCATTCAATTTAAAAGTAGGTACAATGTGTGGTTCACTAATAGGCCAAAGTTTACCCATATGCATGGTAGGATCGTCAGAAAACATAATTTGCCCTTTGAGGACGAGGATAACGCAGCACAGGTGGGGAACTTGTGGAGCAGTATTACTAAAATATCATGATGTATTTGTTTTTAATCTTTAGAATTATGTTCTTGTCATTACTTGACTTGTAGTAAGATTTTTGCAGGATCAGTCAATGCATCATGGACAACAATGATAACTGTCGTGGGGGAGCATGATCACCTATGGGGCAGGGCTGCCCCTTTGTGGTTCGGCGAGGGGATGATCACATTGCGCAAAGAGCAGAAACAACAGGGCAGCACGGCGGTGGACTACTCTCTTTTACCCAGGTTCGGGCCGCTTTACAGCATAAAACCCTACTCCTGTTGTGGTGGATTGATCTAGGGGAACACGAAGACACGGAGCGCTCAAGCCCGGCAAGTGTGCCTTGGGGAATGCAGCTACGCGCGTACAAGTGTTGAGGGATCAAAGACTCGAACCCTTTGCTAGGTTGCCTCGGGCCTCCTTTTATAGCTTAAGGGGCGATCACAGTGGCAAAACAGTCATTTCAGCATGATTAGATAGCTAACAGTGTTATCATACCTAACTCTGGTAGTTAGGACAAATTGCATTAAATGCACTGCTAGGTGTCGTGCTGAGGTTGAAGCCCGGCAAGCTTGTCGCGCTGCTTATCCATCTGCCTCTTATTAGCGTGACACACCATCTAGACGGGTGTCAATAAAGTTAATCTCCTCTCCAGCAGGTTTCCACATGCTCGACGGGATCCACCTAGCCACTTGAGAGCTCGACACTGCACCGATTAGTGACTGGCGTACGATGAGGTGCAGTGGTGACGTCTTGGCGGAGACTTGTCGGTCACGGAGCCTGCCGGGCTCTGAAATTGGCGGTCTTGACGGCTCCGGGGACCTTGTCGAGGTAGTCTGTACTTGGTCCCAGGCGTGGCCTCGACCTTGCTGGGCTTGCTTGCCCGGCAAGGGAGGCCTTCCTGGGGGACTCTCTGGTTACTTTGGTCTTCTTAATGCATTCCTTGATCTTATGAAGAGCGGTTTCTCTAGCTCATCTTATGTAAAGCCTTGATACTAGATGTATGCCTTGCCGTACGCCGGTGCATAAGTCAGGGCGGCGAACACACATGTTCGTCGCACCGACAGGATCCCCCAGGCCTGGCCTATACATGCCGCCGGGGCCCGTTTAGGGTAGGCCCAACAGATGCACAGGTGTACATGTTGGCCTTGCCGAGACTGATATGGTTCTTTTTGAAATCTTCTTTGCTTCTTCATTAACCTATATCTGGGTTAGCTCCCAGGGGTCCCAGGGTATCTTCATACTCAGATGGTGTGCGTTATCCATGTCGTAAACCACAGGCGTTCACGATCATGGGAATCCATTATAGCACCCATGCGTGAATTGGGGTAACTGTCATTTTACCTTAAGCTCACCCATCACGCCTGCCGTTTCCGCCATGCGCGCCGCATGCATTGTGTAGGGTTGGTGGTGAACGTGCAGGGCCCGGGAACGTGTGCCTTTGGCAGAATATGCAGCGTCCCGGATTGGCGTAGTGGGGCGGCCGTTGAATCAGGGCGCCATCAGTGATGCAGAGGGCTGGATTGGAGGAATGGGGCGGTTGTTCCAGAGTAGTGGAGAGCTAGCCTCCCCCTCTTATCCTGCTATAAAAGGAGACATGAGGGGGTGGCTATGCTCATCCACCGTCTCCTCCTCCTCCTTCCCTGACTTTGCTTCCACCATGACAAGGGGAAGGGGCCGAGCTCGGTCTCCGACGGTTACAACAAGAGCCTCTTCTCGACACCCTGCTCCTACCACTATTGCAGCACAGGGGCAAATCCAACGGACAACGTGAAGCTGCGGGGCGTGGTCGAGGTCGACGTAGTGCCCATGGTCAAGGCGGATGAGGCTGCGCGCCTGCAATCCCTCCTCCAACTGCTCCAATACCGACAGAAGGCCATACGGGGGACACGGCGCTAGAGTTCATCGTCAAGCTGCGCGATCCTCCTCACAGTCACCTGCGGCTTCCTTGTCCTTTCGCCAGGGTGATGGAGGTCGACCAGCCGCTCAGGTTGTGGTTGCGCATGAGCGGCTGTTGCAATGGCGCCGTGTGGGCGAACGTTGAGTTCCCCGCACTGCACAACATGCTTCTCAGGCGGGGCTGGAAAACCTTCGCACGTGCCCATTATCTGGTGGAAGGGCATGTCCTCCGCTTCAAGTTGGTGGAGGCTGATCTACTCTGCATCAAGGTCTTTGGGCGTTCAGGTGCTCGCTTAGGGTGCTGCGCGGAAAGCTTGAGTGATAATGAAAGCTCCTCCTTGAGCGACAGTAACGAAGAGGACACTGATGGCGAAGACGGCGACGGCGATCCCTCGGTCATCAAGCACGAAGACGACGACTTGGACTCCGGCTGAACACCGGACACATCATCACCATCAGCTAGGCATCGGCAGCACCATCATCTGCTGCTGGACCTCGGCAGAGTGATTTGCCGAGGGTGTTTGGTCTGGGCGTCACCGCCACCTCCAGCTGGACCCCGGCAGGCTTCCTCGTGGACTCCGGCTTCGTCTTCCCTGCCGGTGTCCCTGCCGAGCCGCATCCCTCTGGTCCTAGCAGGGGTGACCAGGGCATCGCCTAGCAGCTCTCCCCGTCCCCGGCCTCTTCTTCCTTGCTGGGGAGGCACCCTCCCGATCTTGTCAGGCTACGTCCCTATGGTCTTGACAGTGTCAGGCTGGGCTTCTGCCCAGGCGCTCCTTTTGCCCTCTTTCCTTCTCAATGTAACTCCTAGGAGGAGAGGGACAAGAAAGGCATTACGGGGCACTTATCTTTTTTCATATCAAAAGATGTAGGCACTTGCCAAATTTTAATCAAAATTACGTAATCCCCCATCCATGTTAGTACTTGTATGATCTGTACTTGTGTGTTCATGTATTTTTGAAAAGAGCTTGCCAGATATTTGTGCATGTATTTAAACATACTGAAGGACGAGCCTTCAATACTCTCAGTAAACAAAGTTTTCCGGTAAGACATCTTGCCGGCCCTCAGTGCAGCTGCTTACTAAACATAATTTAGTGAGCTCAAAAATGGGTTAGGAGCACGAACGGAGGCCGATCCCTCGCCAATCATCTCCAAATGCAGCTACAACCAAACTTGTCGAGTGGACTCAAGTCAAGGATAGGAGCGCGAATGGCAGAGGTGGCAAGGCTTCCTTACGTGCAAGTTCCTCATACGTAAGTATAACATAAAATGATGGGATGTAATGAAGTGCACTTATCTCTCTTTGCTGTCCTTCTTATCGTCTTAGATAAGGAGAGGTTGTCGGGGACTGAGTGCCCGGGCTCGCGCTTTTCCTCCTTCCTGGGAAGATTACCTGTGAGGAAATCCTTCTGTTGTCATCAAAGGAAAGAGAGACAAGGGGATAGCACATGGCCCTTCACAGCATGTTAGTCACCTCATTTAAGAACTATTGCAATCACAATAGAATCATACTTAAGCAAATAGGAAATTATGCATGCAAGTTTTGTGAAAGCGTTCATTTTATTCACCTATGCACAGGGCCTGCACCTGGCTTTGTACAAAGGATTACAAGTCCCGGGGACTATGCTTGCACAAAACAGGCTACTGGGGCGAGGCCCGGCAACCGCACCTTACGGGTAGAACTTGCGAAGATGCTCAATATTCCATGAGTTTTGCATTAGGATGCCATCTTTGGTCTCCACACGGGCTGCGCCAGGTCTGGTGACACGTACTACCCGGTAAGGGCCTTCCCACTTTGGCGTCAACTTGTTTGCACCCTTAGCGGACTGAACGCGCCTAAGGACAAGGTCGCCTTCCTCAAGGCTCCGCGCATGAACCCTGCGGCTGTGATAGCGGCGCAGGGCTTCCTGTTATCGTGCGGCATGTACGGCTGCCCGGAGATGGTCTTCCTCGAGGAGCGCGGCATCGTCATGCTGAAGCTGCTCTTGTGCTATTTCATCGTAGGCAAGTACTCGAGGTGACCCGTATGTGAATTCCGTGGGGAGTATTGCTTCTGCACCATATACTAGGGAGAAGGGAGTCTGGCCAATAGTTCGATTTGGTGTCGTTCTGATTGACCAAAGAACCACGGGCAACTCATCAAGCCAACACTTGCCGCATCTTCACAACTAATCAAAAGTTCTTGTCTTGAGCCCACGCAGCACTTCAGCGTTCATCCTATCAGCCTGTACGTTGCTCCTAGAATGGGCAATAGAGGCGAAAGAGACCTTGCTTCCAAGGCTCTGGATGTACTGCATGAAGGCGCGGCTTGTGAATTGAGTGCCATTGTCGGTGATCACCCTGTTGGGTACTCCAAATCGACACACCAATCCTTTAAAGAACTTGATAGATGATTGCACAGTCACCTTCCTTACTGGCTCCACTTCGGGCCACTTTGTAAACTTGTCAATTTCTACGTACAAGAATTCAAAGCCCCCGGCAGCACGGGGAAAGGGGCCTAAGATGTCGAGCCCCCAGACCACGAAAGGCCAGGATAAAGGGATTGTTTGAAGGGCTTTGGCAGGTTGATGAATATTATTGGAGTGGAACTGGCATGCTTCACACTTAGTGACGAGCTCAGGTGCATCTCGGAGGGCGGTGGCCCAATAAAATCCTTGCCGGAAAGTTTTCCCGACAAGTGCTCTTGATCCTATGGGAGCCACACACACCTCCATATATCTCTACCAACAATATTAGTCCATCTTCTTGACTGATACACTTCAACTTCACACCATTCAGCCTCTTTCTGTACAGAGTGTCATCCACAAGCTGGTACATACTTGATTGGCGAGCCACCTTTTCAGATTCCTCTGGATCATCGGGAAGTTCTCCAGTTTGCAAGAATTGGACTATATGTTGTGCCCATGCCGGAGCCTGAGGCTCGACGACGAGGACTAAAGGCATCTCCTCTGTTGTGGGAGCGCTAGCCTCAACAGCGAGAACTCAAGGCTCTGCTGGAGATTGTGGCTCACCAACCAACATAGGGCTCTCCCCGGCAACCTTCTCACCAGTGGCTTCAGGGAGCTCTGCCAGAAAATGTTGCCGGTGTTTAGTTTTCTTCTCTTTCTGGCCAACGTTGATGGGGAAACTGACGGTCGAGTTAGATGGAGTACAAAAGTTCCTGGTTCCACAAGGTGCTTCTGAGCAGCGCACTTTGATAGGTGATCGGCAATGCTGTTTTCTACACGAGGCACGTGCTCTGTTTGCAGCCCGTCAAAGTGCTCTTCTAATTTTCTCACCTCTTCCACATATGCTTCCATCAGCGGGCTCTAATAATCCTTATTTACTTGCTTCACAACGAGCTGAAAATCACCACGGACGACTAGCTTCTTTATCCCCAGTTGTATTGCAATCCTGAGGCCGACAAGCAGCCCCTCATACTCTGTTGTGTTGTTGGTAGCATCTTCCCTGGGGAAGTGCATTTGTACAACATACTTGAGGTGCTCTCTGGTGGGTGTGACAAGCAGCACTCCAGCCCCAGCGCCTTGTAGCGAAAAAGCTCCATCAAAGTACATTACCCACTCCTTGGGGGTCTCCTTGCCAGGGAGAATTGTTTCCAGTGACTCTTCATCAGGTGTTGGCATCCATTCTGCAATAAATTTTGTCAGTGCCCTGTGTTGGATGATTGTCGTGCTCTCAAACTTCAAAGCAAAACTTGACAATTCTAGCGCCCACTCCACTATCATGCCGGTAGCCTCGGGTTTCCTCAGAATACACTGCAATGGAAGGCGAGTCCCAACTGTGATCTCGTGAGCTTGGAACTAATGGCGTAGTTTCCTCGAGGCAATGAGAAGGCCAAAAATCAACTTTTGCACCCCAGAGTACCTTGATCTAGCCCCCTGCAAGAGGGAGCTCACAAAGTAAACTGGCCGCTGCACCATTTTCTTCTTTGCCAACACCTTCTGGTTATCAGCATTTACTTGTATCCCCCCTTCCTTGTCGATGCTAGGCTTTACCAAGGATAAGTTTGGCTCATTACCCGGCGACCCTGCTCTCTCAGCCTCTTCACTACCTACTTCCCTCTGTGCCACCAACGCAGCTCTAACCACTTGATTCGTTGCCGCTAAGTATAGCAGCGGCGGCTCTTGTGGCCTAGGCACGACCAAGGTTGGTGCAGATGAGAGATAGGTTTCCAAATCCCACAGTGCAGCCTCTGCTTCCGGAATCCATTTCCTTGGGTCAGCCTTCTTTAAGTTTTTGAAGAATGGCAAGGCACGCTCGGCGTATTTTGAAATGAACCTACTCAGCGCGGCAACACAACCAGCCAAACGCCTCACATCCTTGACAGTTTTCGGGGCTTGAATCTGCTCTATTGCTTTGATCTTGTAGGGGTTGGCTTCTATCCCTCGCTGAGATACAAAAAATCCAAGAAGCTTGCCGGACGGAACGCCAGACACACATTTTTTTGGGTTGAGATTCAAGTTGATCTTTCCCAGATTCGCAAAAGTTTCTTCCAAATCTTCAATAAGTGTGGACTTGTCCTTGGTTTTGACCACTATATCATCCATGTAGGCCTCTATGTTTCGGTGCATCTGCGGTTCAAAACCAATCTGCACAGCCCTTGCAAATGTAGAACCAGCGCTTTTCAGCCCGAAAGGCATACATACAAAGCAGTACGTGCCACATGGGGTAATAAACACGATCTTCTCTTCGTCTTCTTTGGCCATGAAAATCTGATGGTAGCCGGAGTATGCATCAAGGAAAGAGAGCAAATCACATCCCGAAGTGGAATCGACGATCTGCTTGATGCGCGGCAAGGGGAAAGGATCCTTTGGACATGCTTTGTTCAAGTCTATGAAGTCAATACAAAGCCTCCACTTCCCATTTGCCTTGTGCACCACCACTGGATTTGCTAACCAAGTTGGGTGCAACACTCCCCTGACTAAACCTGCTGCTTCAAGTTTCTTGATCTCCTCAGCAATGAACTGCTGCCGCTCCAAGGCTTGCTTTCTGACCTTCTGCTTGACGGGACAGGCATGAGGACAGACAGCAAGGTGGTGCTCGATTACCTCCCTGGGAACACCGGGGATGTCAGATGGTATCCACGCAAATACATCGACATTCGCCCACAGGAAGGCAACGAGCGTGCTTTCCTATTTTTCATCAAGAGTGGCACTAATGGTGAAGGTACCATCGGTGCCATCCTGCCTTGCCAGAATCTTCTTTGTTGAAGGGGGAGCAGCCTTGGATTTCTTGCTAGCCAAACTTTCCGGCAAGTCGCTGTCGGGTGGAGCGCACTAAGGAGAAGCGCGCTTCCTGGGGTCCTTGTCGGTGTCCTTGACAACTTTCTTGACCTTCTTTTCTTCCTTGGCGGGAGCAGGGATCTTGACGGCCTCTGCTGCTGCCGCATCTCTGTACATCTTGTCGACGCATATAACCGCATGCCTCTTATCTGACGAGATGGAGATGACTCCCACGGGGCCCGGCATCTTCAAGGTGTTATACATGTAATGGGACGCTGCCATGAACTTGGCTAAAGCTAGACGACCAAGGATCCCGTTGAATGGTAGGGGAAGCTCGACAACATCAAACACAACCTTCTCAGTCCTGAAGTTTAGTTCCCCGCCAAACATTATTAGCAGTGTAATCTTTTCCTTGGGCTGGCTCCTTCCTTGGTTAACTCCTTGGAAAGTGCCAGTCTTCTTCAGATCCTCGTCAGGAATTTGAAGTTTCTTAAACACATCAGGGGAAACCAAATTCAACCCTGCCCCCCCCCCCCCCCGTCAACCAACAACTTTGTGACCTTGAGGTTGCGGATTGTTGGTGAAATCAACAATGGCAAACATCCAAACGCAATGGTGCAATCTGGATAATCCTCAACATAAAAAATGATGGGCCTGCGGGACCACTTGAGTGGCTCCCGAGCGCTTGCCATCGGCTCTGCCGCATTGAATTCACGCGCCCACTGCTTGAGTTGGCGGTGAGAGGAGTGCAAAGATGCGCCCCTGTCAATGCACATCGCCTCGGTAACCTTCTGAAATTCCTGTTCACTGGATTCATCATCCTCCTCTTCACTGTCATCTTCACATTCCTTTTTCTCACGACCCCTGGCGAGCATCTCCTTCTGCTGATCGAATTTGCCGCGACGACCACCGTGGCCACCTCGGCCTTTCCCGCCAGCGCCATCCTGGCCTCTCTCCTTATCATGCCTTTCATACACTGGTACCTTAAGGTGCTATACAAATGGTTTTTAATCCCTTTCCGCGATGGCATTTGGAACCGTCGCCTAGTGAGTGACTGCGATAGGGGGGTCCTTCCCACACGACCCAGAAACCGTCGGGGATAGGCAAGCGGCTACTGACGATCGCCATAGAATAAACGTATGAGAAGCCGCCCTAGTCCCACACGTTACATCTCGACGTTACATTTCTGATCAGAGTGACATCCCAAACGAGTACGCCGCTATAGTCATGTGAAAAAGGTGGACATCAACATTTAATCTAGCGATATGTTTGTGATAGGTACGTTACCGCACACGGTTCAAGAATGTAAAATGTGTGCGGTGCCTCTACTAACGCCAACGTGTCCATTTTCATAACTGTGTGCGATTGGTATTCCTATCACACACTCACACTGGTTTGAAACATTTGCCGTATTACCATGAATCGCACATGCATATGAGACGAAACCGTGTGTGCGTCCGTAGGGCATCGCAAATGTTTCATGTCGAAGAACCGTCTGTTCTCTATTTTTCATCGCACATGTTGTTTTCTTTCGAACCGTGTGTACATTATTTTATTCGCTTCCTGTATAATTTTATTTTCCCCTGTAATTTATTATTTGAATTCGAAATTTTGAAATATGAAACGTGGAATTCAAATTCTCAGCACAATGGTTCAACAACGAATCCATAAATAAAATTGTCAGTACAATATGTTCAGTAATTACAGGATTAGACAGCAATTAACTATGATGAACCACAATATTTAGAGGCGGTAAAGGTGAAGTGACAAGTGTAAATCATTTTGACTGCCGATGGTGTTGAAGAAGAGGAATGCCCATAATGTGCCTTCCTGCATGCCATAGGCACGAACAACTTTTGTCCAACCCCTTGTGATGATCGCCCGCCCATCCTTCACCGCCTTCAGGAAGACTTCTAGAGCATTATCATGGTAGCATGAATTATATACTTTAACCATAGTTGCCTCCACTCCGGTCATGTAGTTTGCAAGGTAATCATCAGTAAATAGCTTCGGAAACCACTGAAAAGAGAAAAATATCAGATACTGAGGTCTAATAGAGTGACTTGTTGTGGGCAGGGGGAAAAGGC
The DNA here is from genome assembly GCA_011799875.1 of Thinopyrum elongatum. Taxonomy (NCBI): domain Eukaryota; kingdom Viridiplantae; phylum Streptophyta; class Magnoliopsida; order Poales; family Poaceae; genus Thinopyrum; species Thinopyrum elongatum. The sequence goes on from CM022297.1 coordinate 213,266,937, forward strand.
AACACATTACTTACCATCCTAAAGTTCAGTGTTGTCTTGGACAAAGTGTAAATAAAGAGCTTAATTCCCATCACCCATTTCTTTCGCCTAACAATCTTTCTTAGTTTCCTCACTTGACGCTTGTTCATGAATATCTCATTGCCCCATATGCAAAAGGGATCGAAGCGTGGATCAGTACCGCTCATATATGTACCTACAGGCAACCAGTAAATGTTAGAAGCTAAACTGAGATTGCACAAATGATGTAAAATACAACTACCTACGTTCCTAAGTACAAGTATTTTTAGAGATTTCAATATGGACTACATACGGATGTATATAGAATTATAGATATAGTTTAGATTAGAATCTAGATTCACTCATTTTGCTCCTGATGTAGTCTATATTGGAATCTCTAAAAATACTTATATTTAGGAACAGATGGTGTATAAGACATGGGATGCAGCTGGCCTCGACGGCAAACAACAGCATCGCCCATTGTAGCCCTGTTTAAGTACATGGAAAGCCAATGTAAACTACAACAGGGTTAACATCCACCAAAAATAGCAAATGGTAATAAAACGGTAGCATCTGTAGTGATATCTTCATTGCGAAAGAGTAGCACGGTAGCAAAGGGATGGATTAAAAAATGGATACAACTGTTAATTGCAACAGGCTTAACAGCATCCTAAGTCATGTGTTGTAAGTTTTTAGCCATTGAAATACAACTGTTTAAAAATGGATACAACTATTAACTGCAACAGGCTTAATAGCCATTGAAACTGGTACTGATAAAAATGCAATTGGTAGAGTTAAACACCACAAGGCAGGTGCTGCCAGAGCAGAGAATGGCCCAGTTGTCTATAAAAAGGTAGGGAAAATAGCTAAAATGTGTTAGGCATGTTTACTACAATATGCTTAATACATCGATCGTACAAAACATAGCCATTAATTGCAACTGGTATTGGTAAGATTGAACTGGTGAGTTCATACTTGGTAAGTCCTAAGAGGTAGTTGCTGGGGCACTTCATCTTGGCCAGAGCCCACCCAAAGTCAGCGGCGGCAGAGGCGAGCTCTTCCTCCGGGTCGAAGCGTGGATCAGTGCCGCCGACATGTGTACCTACAAGAAGCAAATAAATGTTAGAAGCCAAACTGCAATTGCACAAATGATGTAAAATACTGTAAGACATGGGATGCAGCTAACCTCGACGGCAAACAACAGCATCACCCGTTATGGCCCTGCGTAAGTACATGGAAAGGCATGTTAAGTACAACAGGGTTAGCATTCACCAGAAATAGCAAATGGGCAACATCTCTAGTATATCTTCATTGCGGAGAGTAGCACGGTAGCAAAGGGACATATTAAAAAATGGATACAACTGTTAATTGCAACAGGCTTAACAGCATCCTAAGTCATGTTTTATAAGTTTGTAGCCATTGAAATACAACTATTTAAAATGGATATAAGTGTTAATTGCAACAGGCTCAATAGCCATTGAAACCGGTACTAATAAAAAATGCAATTGGCAGAGTTAAACATCACAAGGCAGGTGCTGCCAGAGCAGAGAATGGCCCAGTTGTCTATAAAAGGTAGGGAAAATAGCTAAAACATGTTAGGCATGTTTACTACAACATGCTCAATACATCGACCGTACAAAACATAGCCATTAATTGCAACTGGTATTGGTAAGATTGAACTGGTGAGTACATACTTGGTAAGTCCTGAGAGGTAGTTGCTGGGGCACTTCATCTTGGCCAAAGCCCGCCCAAAGTCAACGGCGGCGGAGGCGAGCTGTTCCTCCGGGTCGAAGCGTGGAGCAGTGCCACTGACATGTGTACCTACAGGCAACCAGTAAATGTTAGAAGTTAAACTGCAATTGCACAAATGATGTGAAATATTGTAAGACATGGGATGCAACTAACCTCGATGGCAAACAACAGCATCGGCTGTTATGACCCTGTGTAAGTACATGGACAGGCATGTTAAGTACAATAGGGTTAACATCCACCAAAAATAGAAAATCGGCAGCATCTCTAGTGATATCCTGAGTCATGTATTGTAAGTTTGTTGTTGGTATTGGTGAAATTGAGCTGGACAGTTAATACTTGAACATCACACAATGTGCAGTACTGAAATAAACAAGGCACGAACATGCTTAATACATCAACCGTACAAAACATAGCCATTGCAAGTGGTATTGGTAAGATTGAGCTGGTCATATCATACCTGTTAAGTCCTGGGGGGTAGTTGCTGGGGCACTTCATCTGGGCCAGAGCCTGCACCAAGTCGGCGGCGGCGGAGGCGAGGTGTTCCTCCGGGTCAACACGCACAGCGGCCATCGCGCCATGGACCGCCATCAGCTCCTTGACCTCCACGTGATATGTGGTTGGGCTTGTGCAGCGATGCTCTGGAGGTAGGGGCGGTGGGGATTTGGAGGCATGAGGATGTTTCACAGGCGCCATTTAAGCAATCAGGCCGAGGCCGTGATAGAGATCGGTGGGTTACCTGACTGGATCTGAGCAGAACGTAGATGTGGTTGAAACTGTGGTTGCGGCGGCGGCGGTTTGAGCTGCCAGTAGGGGGAGAGGGGAGGGCGGAGATACTGAGGAAATTTGATGGGTGGGGATGTGGTGGGAGGAATAAATTCTGAAATCGCGCGCCTAATGAAAATTTCGCTGCGAAACTTGAAACTTGGTTGGGGCAAACACACAACGCAGACGAAGCGCGTGAAATACTCGTGTGCGAGAAAAGAGAAAATTGGCAGATCCCATCTCCAAAAAAATGTACACGTGTAGTTGATTTTTTCGGTCAATGGTACGCCTGGTTTATTAGGAAACATCGCACAGGTAACTGACTTATGGATCATTAACGCAAAAAAACGCACACAGGTACGCCATAGAAACCGTGTGTTTTGTGATCTTCTAATAATTCTTATATCTATCAGCATATCCAACTGCACCTAATTTCAAAAATATCTTTCATTGTATCAGGATTATTCAATGTACATGAACGAGGCAAGGTGACACCCGATGAGCAATCATCGGTTTATGAAATGCAATCAAGTGGCAACCTGCCTCACTTGCGTAGCCAGATTTGATCCTATGCAACAAGAGAGAAGCTTGCTGCCATCCGCCGGCGCGGCAATTTAAGCCGCTGTGCGGCCAACTCGCGCGGCGAGGTGGGACTAAAAACCAGCTGCGGCCAGCTCTAGTCTCCTTCGGTTGCTGCGGGCGGACGTTTCGGTAGTATTTGGGGCCGGGGTGCGGCTACAAAACTTCAGTGAACACATGCTAATCAATGCTCAAAGCCCTCAAAGGATGCGCTTACCGACATTGTACGTTCATAATAGATAGTACCAACTTAAAGTACTACTGGTAGTTTGCTCTAAGACTAGTACGTATGTAGTACTGGTAGATGCTCATAATTAATTATACAAACTTACGGGCAACACACGCACTGACTACTTCTCACATGCTGCCATCGGGGCATGCTGGCCAGACGCCGGCGTTCTCCTTCCCGGCCTTGTAGGCGGCAGCCCAACGTGCTTCAATCTCCGCCAAGCTCTCCTCAGCACGGCATGCAGCCTCCTCTTTCTTGCGGCGGCGGGACTCTCTTTTCTTGACTGCTTTCTGCCTTTTCCGCTCCTTCTGTGCGGCTTTGGCCGCCTCTAGATCCACCGCCCATTCGGCCATTGCAACTTCAAAGTCCGCCCACGTAACTGTGTGGCCGCCGACGGCGATGAACTTGGCGCGGCGAGATGCCATCGCTTCCTTAGCATGTGAGCGGTCGCGGGTAGCGAGGAATGCGGCGCGGCGGGATGCCATCGCTTCCTTACCAGTTACTGTGTGCCACGGTGCCATGAATGAGGCTTGGAGAGAGCTCTGGGACGGAGTGGCCGTGCAGCCGTACAGTGCGGTGGTTTTTAAGATCTCAACGAAAAACGATGAAGGAAATTTGGCTTCCCTTACAATTTTGCTCATTCATTATCGCACACGATTCATCTCCGTCGCCTCCGGAAATAGTGTGCGCTAAGCCTATTGTGTGTTGCATTATGATTGGCCGGAACCCCAGCCACGCGGATCATGCGTGTGCACCGTAAGATGCGCCGCGATCGAACCGCAATCCACGTCCCTCACATCACACCCGTGCAGCTGTATCTGGATTGGATTTATATGCGCTAAATACCTAGAAAATGCACATAATCCCTTAAATATGGTAAATGAGCCCGAAAAATGCCAAATTTGAACACGATGATTTGCAGGGTGTATGTTCATCGTAGAAAAAACTCCAGGGCAAAGAACGAAGAAAATTTGGATTCCCCTTCAATCTTGGTGATTTTCCTCTCGAAAGCATGGAACTTCCTCGGTGATGGTTCGATTTATGAAGGGCGTGCAGATGACATAAGCCAAACCTTCTCAAATTTTTACCAGGGCATGGTGAGGCCATATCATGGCACCATGCCAGGCATCATGTTTTTCAAGCATTTATTTCATTTTTTTTATAGTTGAAAACCCAATAAACAAATGTTCGTGGTTGAGTATTGCCACACATTTCATTGAAATATCTGACCATTCCTTGTAAAAGGCATGAGAATTTACTAAATGGCACGAGCATGGTTTTGCAGGCCATTCTTGTGCACCCTTTCATGCACCGATTGTTTGAACTTGAATTATGTGCATTAATGCCTAGAAAATGCACATAATCCCCTAAATATGGTAAATGAACCCAGAAAAGTGCCAAATTTGAACACGGTGATTTGCGGGGTGTATGTTCATCGTAGAAAAAAACTCATGGACAAAGGACAAAGGAAATTTGGATCCCCCTTCAATCTTGGTGATTTCCCCCTCGAAACTATGAAACTTCCTCGGTGATGGTTTGATTTATGAAAGGCATGCATGACAACATAAGGCAAACATTCTCAAATTTTTACCAGGGCACGGTGAGGCCATACCATGGCACCACGCCAGGCGTCATATTTTCCAACCATGTATTTCATTTTTGTATAGTTGTTAACCCAGTAAACGACGCGTTTGTGGTTGACTATTGCCACACATTTCCTTGAAATCTCTGCCCATTCCTTGTAAAAGGCATGAGAATTTACTAAATAGCACGACCATGGTTTCCAGACCGTTCTTGTGCACCTTTTCATGCACCGATTGTTTGAATTTGAATTATGTGCATTAATGCCTAGAAAATGCACATAATCCCCTAAATATGGTAAATGAGCCTGGAAAAATGTCAAATTTGAACATGTTGCATTGGAGGGGGTATGTTGATCGTTGGAAAAAAACTGAATGACAAACTAGGACGGAAATTTGGATTCCCCTTCAATCTTGGTGATTTCCCTCTTAAAAGCATGGAACTTCCTCGGTGATGGTTCGATTTATGAAGGGCGTGCATGACGACATAAATCAAACCTTCTTAGCTTTTTACCAGGGCACGGTGAGGCCATACCATGGCGTCATGTTTTTCAAGCACGTATTTCATTTTTTTCAAGCAAGTATTTCATTTTTCTATAGTTGATAACCCAGTAAATGACGCGTTTGTGGTTGACTATTGCCACGCATTCCCTTGAAATCTCTGCCCATTCCTTGTAAAAGGCATGAGAATTTACTAAATACCACGAGTATTGTTTTTCCAGACCGTTCTTGTGCACCTTTTCATGCATCGATTGTTCGAATTTGAATTATGTGGATTAATGCCTAGAAAATGCACATAATCTCCTACATATGGTAAATGAGCCCGGAAAAATGCCAAATTTGAACACATTGCATTCAAGGGGGTATGTTGATTGTAGAAAAAATGGAATGACAAGCTAGGAAGGAAATTTGGATTCCCGGCCCCTTCAATCTTGCTGATTTCCCCCTCGAAACCATGAAAATTCCTCGGTGATGGTTCGATTTATGAATGGCGTGGACGACGACATAAGCCAAACCTTCTAAAATTTGTACCAGGGCATGGTGAGGCCATACCATGGCACCATGCTAGCCGTCATGTTTTTCAAGCATGTATTTCATTTTTCTACAGTTGAAAAACCAATAAACAACGTGTTTGTGGTTGACTATTGCCACACATTTCCGTGAAATATCTGCCATTCCTTGTAAAAGGCATGAGAATTTACTAAATAGCACGATCATGGTTTTCCAGACCGTTCTCGTGTACCTTTTCATGCACCGATTGTTTGAATTTGAATTATGTGCATTAATGCCTAGAAAATGCACATAATCCCCTAAATATTGTAAATGAACCCGGAAAAGTGCCAAATTTGAACACGGTGATTTGCAGGGTTTATGTTCATCGTAAAAAAAACTCATGGACAAAGGACAAAGGAAATTTGGATTCCCCTTCAATCTCAGTGATTTACTATCGCACACGATTCATCTCCATCGCCTCTGCGAACCGTGTGTGTTCACCCACACATGCAAAAGGAAAAATAAAACCCTCACCCACTTCGTCCCCACCCACTCGCCGCGGACTCCTCCGCAACTCTGCACCTCATCAACTTCTATCGCGGCGGCCACCCTAAGCTTGACGGCTGTCGTCGGCGGGCGGAGGTCGCGCTCCAAACAGCACGGGATTTCGCCCCTACCACTTTCCGCCGCCTATCTGCACCAACATTCTAGACTGGTCGATTGGGGTTTTCTGCGGGATTGGGCCGGTGATTTTTCTCATGGAGAAGGTAATAAAGTTAGCAAAATATTCACTCATCTCTTATCACAGTCCGTCCATCGATGTTAATCAATCGGCGGAAATCGCCGTGGATTCATTTTTCTTCTAGCTGATTCGAGGGTTTTCATTCATGTGTCCACTGTGCGATCACAAATCGGGCAAGTGTGGTCGCGGCCAGTCGGAAACGAAGTTCTATCTCACCATTCCGGATGACTTCAGGGAGCGCTCGGTATGTTCAATCTCAACCTACCACGGTCGGCATGGCCTAAATTTGTGAACACATACCATCTGTTGCTACATTCGGATAAAAGGTATGGTGCCATGTGTAGCCTAGATGTCGAAGCCGATTCCCCCCCCCCTATATTAGGCAAATATATGATGTATTGTTCATTCAGTTACTCTCATATTTGCATCAAATCTTTGTTACATTATCTATTTTTAATTATATATTTTTGTACTTTGCTTTCATCTATATATTGATCTGTTCTATCAGTTATTCCCATATTTGCATCTTGCTCTGTTATTTCAATATATCTAATTTACGATCTTAATTTTCATTTCAAGTAGTACATCCCTTGCTTTGCAAGAACAGGAGTAGAAGGAAATCTTGGGCTTTACTTTGTTCATGACTCCATGGATGTCATATTGACAACGCGGCATGGATTTACAATGACGGTTAGCGTAAAACTTGATAAAGATGGTCACTCCTATTTTGATGTGGACCTTTGGAGAAAAATGTCTAAGTCTTATGAACTGAAAGCTGGCAATAAAATTCTAGTGCGTGCACTACAGCCTGGTCTAATTAACATGGATGTTTACTTCCCCAACGTCATCAGCCAATCAAAGTCTGATCGAGGTTAGTGTCCTTTCAACTTTCTCCATGATGGCATATTACTTAGCAAAATCGGGGTATTTGTTCTGACTAATTGATCACTTTTTAAGCAACCAATTGTGATTTCATTTTCTGACTCCGTTCCTAGGCAGTAACAAATTCTATTTACCAATTTATGCGCACTATATATTCTTCTGCCATGTTCTGAATAAATAATACCTTTCCACCTTTTAAGAAGGATATGTTGGATGCATAGTGAACGATCTGTATGTTACTAAGCGTACCAAATTTCATTGGAAGGACTTGAAGCATGTCATAAACTTTGTTGATAATCTGACAGAGATAGCACAGCGTATAAACGCTGGATTTTGGATGGGATTAATTATACCTATGGTGCACACATTGAACAAGACCAATTGTGTGCACAAAATGCTGGTACAAAGTCTTATTTTTATGTTGATGCTCATAAACTATATATATCTTCAATGATATGTTACAATTGGTTTTTATTCTACATTTCAACAGAAATTGCCCATTGTAGCAGTTCCTAGATCGATTTCCCGGCGTGGTCGAATTACACTTGTGCCTGCTAATAGCGCCAAAGTGATTGCAAGGTACTGCATTTCCCGCAGAAATGGAACCATTCAAATTAACAAGTTCTTGCTTGTCGTGGAAATGCATCCATATTGAAAAATTGGAGACACTGTTCTACTCATGCTCTACCAAGGCACAGGAGGGCTCTTCCTTTTCATTGACGAGATGCCTAGTCCCCATGATCAAGCTGCTTCCAGCGGATAGTTGTGGTTGTTGGCCCTCAGCCTCTTAAAATGTGCTAGTTGTTACTATGTTAAGTATGTAGATATGGACCATATGGTTGTTGGCCCTCAGCCTCTTAAAATGTGATAGTTGTTACTATGTTAAGTATGTAGATATGGACCATATGGTTGTCAAAACCGTGTTACGAAGATCCTCCTTTTGTCGAATAGTGTAACCACTATATATATGTTACTCAAATGCTGTTAGCCAAGTTCTTAAATTTTCATGGAAAATATTAGTATTGTACACAGTTCATTGAGTTTAAGCGTGTGCCCGATGTCCAGAAGGCATTTGCATATTAACTGTCCATATTGCAAATTCACACACGTGTTAACATAAGGAAACATATGTGTAACTTACTAATCATCGACACGAGTACTCGCAGACGCATCGTGTGCGATACTCCTAGCCACCGCAAGCAACTAGTTTGCAATTTTCAAAGTTTTTTGTACACACAGAATCACACACGAATTAACTGTAGTAACCGTCTGTGTTGTAATTTCTCATCGCAAACAGTTCATCCGAGTTGGCTGTTTGCCGCGTATCACACACATCTTGTTTACACGACTCGTTTGTGTTCTTTTGGCTCATCGCAAACAGTTCATCTATGTGAACTGTATGCCGCATATCACACACATCTTGTTAAGTTGAACCATTTCTGTTGTGTTCCCTAATCAAAAATAGTTCGTCCAAGTGAACCGTATGCCGTATATCACACACACCTAGATCTGGCTAACCATTTCTGTTGCATTCCCTAATAGCAAACAGTTCATATAAGCGAACTATATGCCATATATCGCACACACCTTGGTATGGCTGCCCGTTTCTGTTGTTCTGTCTCATCACAAACAGTTTATGTGGATCAACCATATGCCCTGCATCGCACACGCAACTAAAATCGGAACCGTGTTTGATGTCTCCGCCATCGCAAACGTTTTCCATCTTTTTTGATGGTTTTTTTACATCACCGTTTGCGATTAATGCATCGCTCACAATTTTGTCAAAGGGTCTTTGATCGTAGTGTCGCGTTAGCAGCATCCTGTAGTAGTGATACTTAGCCTTCTGCTTTTCAACTAGTTGTTCGACTTGTTTGCAATCTTGGAGATCATGGCCCTTGGTTCTGTGAATCTTGCAGTACGACCCGTCGGATTTGCCAGTTTTCTCAGGTGCCGCCGCCGCCCGGTAGTCAGCGCATGTAGCAGCTTCCTTGTCGGGTGTCTTGGTCTTTGCTTTCTTATCGGCGCTAAGGTCACCAGAACTCTCAACGGCCATCACTGCTTTCCCTTTATGCTTCTTGTCGCGCTTTCTGTTCCTCTTCCTGGGGGTGGCGTCGTCATCATCGTTGTCTTCTGAATCGACTTCAACACCAACCTCCTCCCCTGGAAGTCTTCTCCCTTCTTCAGCACGAGCACACTTATCCGCCAACGTATAAAGTTCATTGACAATCTTTGGTAGCCGAACATTCATCTAGGCACGCATCCTCCGATTGCGCACATTCATGTGGAACGCTGCAATCACAGCTGCTGGATGTATCTTGGCAATGTTGCGGTGTACTCGATTGAATCTCTGTAGATACTTATGAAAGCTCTCCCCTTCTTTTTGTAGAAGGGCTTGCAGGTCACCGGGCTGTCCGGATTCTTGATGGTTGCCCGTAAAGGCGGCAATGAACTCGTTGCATAGGTCTGCTGTGGCGCCCCCGAATCAATCGTACACTAATCATACACGCAAACGTGTACGATCAAGCACAGGGACTCACGGGAAGATATCACAACACAACTCTAGCACAATTTAAATGGAGATCCACAATATTACAGACCAGGGATCCGAAGATCCGAATACATAAGTCAGTCATACAAATATTATCTGAGTACAGACATAGTTAGACAAGTTTTGCCTTAAGAAGGCTAGCACAAACAGCGACACTAGATCGAAAGGCGTTGGCCTCCTGCCTGGGAGCCTCCGATCCTATTCCTGGTCGGCTGGCTCGATCCAGTAGTAAGTGCCCTTTGGACCCTCCTCGTAGTAAGCTCCAGTGGTGGCATCTGGCTCCTGGACTCCATCGTCTGATGTATCATCAAGGTGGGGTATGGGGAAAAGAGAAAGTAAAGCAACCATGAGTACTCATCCGAAGTACTCAGCAAGCAAGGATCTATACTACATATGCAACATTATCAATGGAGAAAGGCTGTATAAGTGGACTGGGCTACAGAAATGCCAGAATAGAGAGAAGGCCTAGTCCTATCGAAGACTAGCATCTTCAAACATCTTCACGAGGCCATCATCTTGCAGCAGTAGAAGAGAGTAGAATAGCATTTTATTTAGCAAACATGTTGAAGTACAGCATAAAGATCCTTCCTCGACTCCCAAGCGAGAAAGTGATCCCGAAGCTTCAATTAAGTAACAAGTATCCAGTTCAAGTAGTAGATCGGAATACACAAACTGAGCGTCCTTTACCGTAGGACCGGCTATCGATAGATGATTCGTCCCTGCAGGGGTGCACTACTGTTACCCAACACGCTCGATCAACTCTGGCCGGACATACTTGCTGGGTAATGCCCGTCCTCGGAAGATCGACACGAAGCAGCGCTCTACCTAGGCTCGGCAGAGAGGTCAGCACGCCAGACTAACCTATGCACCCAGAGGTCTTGGGCCATCGCCCTGGGCACCCTGCGCGTTGCGAGACTGGCCGGGGTGCAGGCACGACACTGAGCTCGTCAGTGAAGTATCCAGCCCAATCCCGACAATCAGCCCGCACGGTGAATCATGACGTCAGACGAGCATTCAGGAGAAACGTACATCACAGAGGGTCCCATAACCATTATCCCGCGTGGTGGTAGTGCGTATAGGGCACGTCGACCCACTCAGATCACAAACCCAAATCCAATAGGCTCAATTAGTATCACGCGGAGACAATCAGAGTCTCTGATGCTCCGCCACAATATCACACTCGAGTGCCCTTCCGGCACACCCGAAAATCATAGATCCCCAGCGGGTACCCACCAGGGTAGACCTGCCTGTAACAAAGGTCAAGTAATCGTGAGGTCTTAACATCAAGGGGGAAACCCGAGGAATCACCCTCGGCGGATTCCACTCGACGAAATCGTCAGGGTGAACGTATGAGGCATCACCCTCGAGGTTCACACTCAGGGTTGCACGACAGAGTCGTATCGGAAGTGGAGAAGGAGGAATCACCCTCGATGACCACGACCGAATAGCTACACTGCAGAGTATTCATTGGGAGTGCATTACGAGGTATCACCCTCGGCACTCGATAGTTACTACGCAGAGTCGTACAACTAAGGGGGTGTGAAGTGAGGTGTCGGTCTCTGGTCGACGATCACGTTGATCGAGTCGTCGATGATCAAGCAGGGGCAACAAGGATAAGGTGGTGGCGTCACTGATGGTTCACTACCAACCTATACTAAACAGGTTATCATAGGTAGGTAAGGTAACAATGAACAGGTTACAACAGCAGGCTATGCATCAGAATAGGAGCATACATTAACAGTAGCAAAATCAAATGCAAGCAGGAGAATAGAATGGGCGATATCTGGATGCTCAAGGGGGGGCTTGCCTGGTTGCTCTGGCAAGAGAGAGGGGTCGTCAACGGGCTGCTCGTCGGTAGTGTAGTCGTACCCAGGTGCAGCGTCGTCGGTCTCGGCGTCTATCGAGAGAGAAGGAGGGGGAGAGAAACAATAAATTCACGGCAATAATGCATTCAATATGTATGACATGCCTAAATGATATGCCGGGGTGTTCTACTGCCAACCTAAATCATTTAGTTAATTTAGGAATTTATTCGGATTTATTCAATTAAAGTTGGGCACTATTCATTTATCGAAATCGGTCTAAAAGTTCAATGTTCTTATAGCTAGAGGCATCTGACAGGAATACGGAGGGCGTATTTGGGTTCGTATCGGAATTCTGAGCAAGTTTCATATATAAATTATTTTCATCGGACTTACGGTTTATTTAATATGATTTTCTAAAGTTTTAAACATTTTTTGAATTTAATTATTAATTTAAATTCGAATTATCCAGAATAGTGAATGATGACGTCAGCATGAGGTCAGGGTGACGTCAGCAGGTCAACTCTGGCTGACCAGAGTCAAACCTGACAGGTGGGACCCACATGTCATACACTGTGACATTAACTGAGGGGTTAAATTAATTAATTGGATTAATTAACGGGTGGGGCCCAGCAGTCAGTGACTGATTAGGATTTTAATTATTTTTATTTATCTAATTAGTTAATTAGGCACCTGACAGGGGGGGCCCATATGTCATAGACACAGGGAAGGGGGCCCACCAGTCAGTGACTGGGCAGTGCCCAGTCAGCCAGTTGACCAAGTCAACTGGTCAACTGGGGCCATGGGGCCACCAGGCAGTGACCCAGGGGGTGGGACCCGTGTGCCACGTCGGAGTCGGCCGCCGGAGTTGCTCCGGCGAGGCCATTTGCGGCGGCGAGCGCCGGAGCAGCATCGGGATTCGTCCATAGGGGGACAAATCGCGAGCGGCCGGGCTCGTTCGAATGAGCAGACGATGGCGAAGCGATCTGGGGTGGCCGCAGAGGCTGCGGTGGTCGGTAGCGTCGATGGCGAGCAGCAAGGCGGACGCCGGAGTTCGGTCGTCTTCGGGATCGGGGCTACGGGGCGCAAAACGAGCGGCGCGAGGTGGCTACGACGTCTACATGATGCGGCGAATGCAACGGGCTTGGTTGCGAGGCCGTTTGGTCACCGGATCGATGCCGGCGACGAGCAGTGGCAGAGGCAGGGGTTCGGTAACGGCGGCGAGCAGGCTAGGGGCAAATGCGGCCGCGGAAAGGAGTAACAGAAGGAGGGAGGAGCTCACCGAGCGGCCAAGAAAGGCCCGTGTGAGCTTAGGAGCAGCAGAGGTCGACGGAGACGGAGACGAACGGCGGCGGTCGGAGATGCGTTCGGAAGGGGTTCGGCGCTGCAGGGCCTCCGGGGCTCAATCCGGCGGCGTAAACGAAGTGGAGGAGCGAGGCGGAGCTGTTGGACTTATCGGGGCGGTGAACGGGCGACGGTGGGCGCGAGCTTCACGGTGGCGCAGCCATGGCGGCGTCGGGCGAGGTGGGGAGGAACGAGGAGGAGGGCGAACGGGCGGCTAGGGTTCGCCAGAGGGGTCGGGGCGGTCTCTTATCCACGGCGAGAGGGTGCGGCGCGCGCTGTCGAGCGAGGGAGAGGGGGGCCTGGGGTGCGCGCGCGTGCGCGTTCGACAGCGGGGCGGCGGTGAGCAGTGAGAGGTGGGAGGAGGCGCGGGGTGGGCTGGGCCGCGGCTGTAGCGAGCAGGCCAAGTGCACAGTAGCTTCTTTAGGCCTTTTTCCTTTTCTCTTTTTCTGTTTCTTTCTTTTCTGTTTTGTTAATTATTTGGGCCCCAAATGTATTTTGTAAAAAGTGTGAGCTAGTCCTTAAATATCAGTGCACTATACCCTAACACCAAAAACTAGTTTGGGCAAAACATCATTTCATATTTGATCTAGATTAATTAAAAGGCTATTAAATATTATTTCCAGCCACTGTTAAAAGAGGTATGGGTCACCTAATTAATTTATTAAATGTTGGTTATAATTTTAGAATGGTCTCTGTAATATTTATTATTGAATGAACATTTTAGTTCCTATGCTGAACAACTTTTATTTTCCACTTTCATTTAAATTTGAATTTGAGTTAGGAGTTGAAATGCAATATGATGCTAATGATGATTATGCACTGTTAAACATGCTGACTTGTCATTATCAAAAGTGATTACTGTGGCTAATGACATGGGGTGTTACATCTGCCCATGAAGAAATGGAATCCTCCGGCAGGTCATCAGCCAAGACCTCACGTTGGGCTTGAGGGCCAATGGGAAGTAGTTGGCGAGCACTTTCTCATCTCTTCCCCCAGCAGCTTAAACGGCAATCGTATAGATGCCCAAAAACTCTGTCGGGTTCAATTTTCCGTCGTCTTTCTCCGGTAAGTCGGGATTGAAGGTGCGAGACAATGGCCAACTGACTTGTCGCAGCTCGCGAGTGAAGGCGGGGCACCCTACCTCGTAAGGCAAGTACCCGCCAGCACTGGGCGTGGGTTCGTCAACATTTGGGCCATTACACCTGTCTGATTGACGGCATGCCTCGTGGCGTCGTTCAATGGTGACATGGGAATCTTCCTTCTTCCTGTCCCTCAACGCGCGGCGTTGATCTTTCTAGAGCTGTGGATCAGACGAGGCCATTGACACCTCGTTAGGCTCTTCAACATGCTGGGTTTGCTGAGCTCGCCGTGGCCGTTCCTGGGAGGGCTGTCGCGGGGGGAGGGGGACTGCACTGTAGGCATAGTCCTCTCTACGTGGCCACCAGTGCGGGTTGCTGGCATCGCTTGCGCGTGCCGTGAAGGATCCACAGGCTGTGACTTTTTGGCCTCAGCAAACCCTATGAGGCTTAGAATGGTGGCTCTCCATTCGTCCATCTTATCCGCCGCTGGAGGAAAGTTCAGTAGCAGCTGGGAACTCGCCAACGCTTCGGCCACCGTCCCTGTCATGGCGTGGGAGGTAGAGTGCGACGCCGCTCGACTCCTGGTCGACCCAGAAGGAGGGTCGTTGTGCTCCCGCCGCCTCGGACCAATCACCAGGGCGGTCTGCCGCGGCTGAGGTCAATCTTGGTGGCCAAGCTCCTGGCCAGCTGGGCATTTGCCGTGCGGATGCGGTCATGGCGGGTCGACAGCGCCGCTCAGGGTCTTGTCACGCTCGCTCTGCATGGGACGGAGCGCATGTCTTGACGTCGCCCCCCTGGTCGGCGTGGCTAGATGATCCTGGCTTGCGTCAGAACGAGCGTCGCCATGTCGGTGATTGCACTCACCGGTGCGTCGAGGAGGCGGAAGCTGAGTGTCCCCTTGACCTGCGCTGGTGTGAGCATGCTCGCCAGAAGGATAGGGGAGTTGGGTACTCCCAGTGGCCCCAAATCCTGCTCCAACTGCGGTGGGGGCGACGGCCGCATCATCGGCGGCGATTGTGTCGCACATGGTGCCCACTCCACCCGTCGTGGCCGCGGCGCCCGTGGCGCCCGTGGCGCCCACAGCCACGGGTGATGGAGCCCATGTTGGGGAACGTTGCATGGAAAACAAAAAATTTCTATGCACACGCAAGATCTATCCATGGAGATGCATAGCTACGAGAGGGGAGACTGTGTCTATGTACCCTCGTAGACCATTTAGCGGAAGCGTTTATCAATGCGGTTGATGTAGTCATACACCTTCACGATCCAACCGATCAAGTACCGAACGTACGGCACCTCCGCGTTCAGCACATGTTCAGCTTGATGACGTCCTCGCCTTCTTGATCCAGCAAGATGGGCGAAGTAGTAGATGAGTTCTGGCAGCATGACGGCGTGGTGACGGTGGTGATGCAACTATCTCAGCAGAGCTTCGCCGAGCACTACGAAAATATGACCGAGGATGAACTAGAGGGAGAGGGGTGCCGCACACGGCTTGGAGATCAAGGTGTGTGTTGTCCCTCTCCCTCCTCTCATATATATAGGTGGAGGGGGGAGAGGAGGCAGCCCTAGTGCGCCCCCAAGTGGCCGGCGGCTGCCCTAGAGGCCTACCTACCCCCCCCCCCCCTTCCATATTTGGACATGGGGGGAAAGGAAAGGTGGGATGGCTGCCTTAGGGCGCCTCCCCCTTTCCCTCCCTCCCTCCTTGGTGCGTGGGCAGGGGGTGGAGGGGCACACTAGCCCCCTTGTGGGCTGGTGTGCTCCCCCCCTTTGGCCCATAAGGCCCACTACTTACCGGTGGCCTCTCGGAACCCCTTCCGGCACTCCGATGACTACCCGATACATTCTGAAACCTTTCCGGTGACCAAATAGCATTGTCCTATATATAAATCTTTACCTCCGGACCATTCCAGAGCTCCTCATCATCTCGGCGATCTCATCCGGGACTCCGAACAACATTCGGTTCATCAACTCACATAACTCATATAATATTATATCGTCAACGAATGTTAAGCGTGCAGACCCTACGGGTTCGAGAATGATGTAGACATGACCAAGACGACTCTCCGGTCAATAACTAATAGCGGGACCTGGATGCCCATATTGGTTCCTACATATTCTACGAAGATCTTTATCGGTTGAACCTTTATGACAACATACGTAATTCCCTTTGTCTGTCAGTATGTTACTTGCCCGAGATTCGATTGTCGGTATCTCCATACCTAGTTCAATCTCGTTACTGGCAAGTCTCTTTACTCGTTCCGTAATATATCATCTCGTAACTAACTCCTTAGTCACTTTGCTTGCAAGCTTCTTGTGATGCGTATTACTGAGAGGGCCCAGACATACCTCTCCGATAGACAGAGTGACAAATCCCAATCTTGATTCACGCCAACTCAACAGACACCTTCAGAGATACCTGTAGAGCATCTTTATGATCACCCAGTTACGTTGTGACATTTGATAGCACACAAGGTATTCCTCCGATATCCGAGAGTTGCATGATCTCATGGTCGAAGGAATATGTATTTAACATTAAGAAAGCAATAGCAATAAACTGAACGATCATATGCTAAGCTAACGGATGGGTCTTGTCTATCACATCATTTTCCTAATGATGTGATCCCGTTATCAAATGACAACTCATGTCTCTGGTTAGGAAACTTTAACCATCTTTGATCAACAAGCTAGTCTAGTAGAGGCTCACTAGGGAAACGGTATTTGTTTATGCATCCACACATGTATTTAAGTTTCCGGTCAATACAATTCTAGCATGAATAATAAACCTTTATCATGATTAAGGAAATATAATAATAACCATTTTATTATTGCCTCTAGGGCATATTTCCATCAGTCTCCCATGTGCACTAGAGTCAATAATCTAGTTCACATCGCCATGTGATTAACACCCAAAGAGTTCACTAGAGTCAATAATCTAGTTCACATCGCCATGTGATTAACACCCAAAGAGTTCACTCAGGTGTGATCATGTTTTGCTTGTGAGAGAGGTTTTTAGTCAACGGGTCTGCCATATTCAGATCCGTAAGTATTTTGCTAATTTCTATGTCTACATGCTCTGCATGGAGCTACTCTGGCTAATTGCTCCCACGTTCAATACGTATCCAGATTGGGACGAGTCATCCGGATCGGTGTCAAAGCTTGCATCAAGGTAACTCTTTACGATGAACTCTTTATCACCTCCATAACCGAGAAACATTTCCTTAGTCCTCTTAGGTAACTAAGGATAATTTCGACCATTGTCCAGTGATCCACTCTTGGATCACTATTGTACCCCCTTGCCAAACTCATGGCAAGGCACACAACAGGTCTGGTACACAGCATGGCATACTTTATAGAACCTATGGCTGGGGCATAGGGTATGACTTTCATTCTCTCTCTATTTTCTGCCGTGGTCGGGTTTTTGAGTCTTACTCAACTTTACACCTTGCAACACAGGCAAGAACCCTTTCTTTGGCTGATCCATTTTGAAATTCTTCAAAACTTTGCCAAGGTATGTGCTTTGTGAAAGTCCTATTAAGCGTCTCGATCTATCACTATAGATCTTGATGCTCAATATGTAAGTAGCTTCACCGAGGTCTTTCATTGAAAAATTATTATTCAAGTATCCTTTTATGCTATCCAGAAATTCTATATCATTTCCAATCAACAACATGTCATCCACATATAATATCAAAAATGCTACAGAGCTCCCACTCACTTTCTTGTAAATATAGGCTTCACCGTAAGTCTGTATAAAACCATATGCTTTGATCACCGTATCAAAGCGTATATTCCAACTCTGAGATGCTTGCACCAGTCCATAGATGGATCGTTGGAGCTTGCACACTTTGTTAGTACCTTTAGGATCGACAAAACCTTCTGGTTGCATCATATACAACTCTTCTTTAAGAAACCCGTTAAGGAATGCAGTTTTGATGTCCATTTGCCAGATTTCATAAAATGCGGCAATTGCTAACATGATTCGGATAGACTTAAGCATCGCTACGGGTGAGAAACTCTCATCGTAGTCAACTCCTTGAACTTGTCGAAAACCTTTCGCGACAAGTCGAGCTTTGTAGACAGTGATATTACCATCAGCGTATGTCTTCCTCTTGAAGATCCATTTATTTTCAATGGCCTGCCGATCATCGGGCAAGTCCACCAAAGTCCATAATTTGTTCTCATACATGGATCCTATCTAAGATTTCATGGCCTCAAGCCATTTATCGGAATATGGGTCATCATAGCTTCTTCATAGTTCATAGGTTTGCCGTTGTCTAACAACATGACTTCCAGGATAGGATTACCGTACTACTCTAGTGCGGAACATGTTCTAGTTGACCTACGAGGTTCAGTAGTAACTTGATCCAAAGTTTCATGATTATTATCATTAGCTTCCTCTCTAGTTGGTGTAGGCATCACGGGAACAGTTTTCTCTGATATGCTACTTTCCAATTCGAGAGAAGGTACAATTACCCCATCAAGTTCTTCTTTCCTCCCACTCAGTTCTTTTGAGAGAAACTCCTTCTCTAGAAAGGACCCATTCTTGGCAACAAAGATCTTGCCTTCGGATCTGTGGTAGAAGGTGTACCCAATAGTTTCCTTAGGGTATCCTATGAAGACACACTTCTCTGATTTGGGTTCGAGCTTATCAGGCTGAAGCTTTTTGACATAAGTGTCGCATCCCCAAACTTTAGGAAATGACAGCTTAGGTTTCTTTCCAAACCATAGTTCATACGGTGTCATCTCAACGGATTTAGACGGTGCCCTATTTAACGTGAATGCGGCTGTCTCTAATGCATAACCCCAAAGCGATAGTGGTAAATCGGTAAGAGACATCATAGAATGCACCATATCCAATAAAGTACGGTTATGACGTTTGGACACACCATTACGCTGTGGTGTTCCAGGTGGCGTGAGTTGTGAAACAATTCCGCATTGTTTTAAATGAAGGTCAAACTCGTCACTCAAATATTCGCTTCCGCGATCAGATAGTAGAAACTTTATTTTCTTATTATGATGATTCTCCACCTCATTCTGAAATTCTTTAAACTTTTCAAACGTTTCAGACTTGTGTTTCATCAAGTAGATATATCCATACCTACTCAAATCATCTGTGAAGGTTAGAAAATAACGATACCCGCCGCGTGCTTCAACACTCATCGGACCGCATACATCGGTATGTATTATTTCCAATAAGTCATTAGCTCGCTCCATTGTTTCGGAGAACGGAATTTTAGTCATCTTACCCATGAGGCATGGTTCGCAAGTATCAAATGATTCATAATCAAGTCATTCCAAAAAGTCCATCCGCATGGAGTTTCTTCATGCGCTTTACACCAATATGACCTAAACGGCAGTGCCACAAGTATGTTGCACTATCATTACCAACTTTGCATCTTTTGGTATCAATATTATGTATATGTGTATCACTACAATCGAGATTCAACAAGAATAGACCATTCATCAAAGGTGCATGACCATAAAAGATATTACTCATACAAATAGAACAACCATTATTCTCCGATTTAAATGAATAACCGTCTCGCAATAAACAAGATCCATATATAATGTTTATGCTCAACGTTGGCACCAAATAACAATTATTAAGGTCTAAAACTAATCCCGAAGGTAGATGTAGAGGTAGTGTGCCGACGGCGATCACATAGACCTTGGAACCATTCCCAACGCGCATCGTCACCTCGTCCTTAGCCAATCTTCATTTATTCCGTAGATCCAGTTTCGAGTTACAAATATGAGCAACCGAACCAGTATCAAATACTCAGGTGCTACTACGAGCATTGGTAAGGAACACATCAATAACATGTATATCAAATATACCTTTGTTCACTTTGCCATCCTTCTTATCCGCCAAGTATTTGGGGCAGTTCCGCTTCCAGTGACCATTTCCTTTGCAGTAGAAGCACTCAGTTTCAGGCTTGGGTCCAGCTTTGGGATTGTTCACGGGAGCGGCAACTTGTTTGCCATTCTTCTTGAAGTTCCCTTTCTTTCCCTTGCACTTTTTCTTGAAAATAGTGGTCTTGTTAACCATCAACACTTGATGCTCCTTGTTGATTTCTATCTCCGCGGCCTTAAGCATTGCGAAGAGCTCGGGAATCATTTTCGTCATCCCTTGCATATTATAGTTCATCATGAAGCGTTTGTAGCTTGGTGGCAGTGATTGAAGAACTCTATCAATAACACTCTCAACTGGAAGATCAATTCCCAACTGAGTCAAGTGGTTATGATACCCAGACATTTTGAGTATGTGTTCACTGACAGAATTGTTCTCCTCCATCTTGCAGCTATGGAACTTGCTGGAGACTTCATATCTCTCAACCCGTGCATTAGCTTGAAATATCAACTTCAGCTCTTGGAACATCTCATATGCTCCGTGACGTTCAAAACGTCTTTGAAGTCCCGGTTCTAGGCCGTAAAGCATGGCACACCGAACTATCGAGTAGTCATTAGATCGAGTCTGCCAGATGTTCATAACATCTGTAGTAGCTCCTGCAGTAGGGCTGTCACCTAGCGGTGCATTAAGGACATAATTCTTCTGTGGAGTAATGAGGATAATCCTCAAGTTACGGACCCAGCCCGTGTAGTTGCCACCATCATCTTTCAACTTAGCTTTCTCTAGGAACGCATTAAAATTCAGGGGAACGGTAGCACGGGCCATTGATCTACGACATATATTTGCAAAAAACTATTACGACTAAGTTCATGATAAATTAAGTTCAATTAATCAAATTACTAATGAACTCCCACTTAAATTAACATCCCTCAAGTTATCTAAGTGATACATGATCCAAATCAACTAACCCATGTCCGATCATCACGTGAGATGGGGTAGTCATCAATGGTGAACATCTCTATGTTGATCATATCTACTATATGACTCACGTTCGACCTTTTGGTCTCCAGTGTTCCGAGACCATGTCTGTACATGCTAGGCTCGTCAAGTTTAACCCAAATATTCCGCGTGTGTAAATCTGGCTTACACCCGTTGTATGTGAACGTAGAGTCTATCACACCCGATCATCACGAGGTGCTTCGAAATGACGAACTTTAGCAACAGTGCATACTTGGGGAGAACACTATTATCTTGAAATTTAGTGAAGGGATCATCTTATAATGCTACCGCTGTTCTAAGCAAAATAAGATGCATAAAGGATAAACATCACATGCAATCAAAATATGTGACATGATATGGCCATCATCATCTTGTGCTTTTGATCTCCATCTCCGAAGCATCGTCATAATCTCCATCGTCACTGGCTCAACACCTTGATCTCCATCGTTGCGTCGGGGCCGTCTCGCCAACTATTGCTTCTACAACTATTGCTAACGCATAGCGATAAAGTAAAAAATTACAAGGCGCTTGTATTTCATACAATAATTAAGAGACAACCCTAAGGCTCCTGCCGGTTGTCGATATTACAAAACATGATCATCTCATATAACAACATATATCACATCACGTCTTGACCATATCACATCACAACATACCCTACAAAAACAAGTTAGACGTCCTCTACTTTGTTGTTGCAAGTTTTACGTGGCTGCTACGGGCTTCTAGCAAGAACCGTTCTTACCTACGCAAAACCACAACGGTGATTTATCAAGTTTGTTGTTTTAACCTTCTTCAAGGACCGGCCGTAGTCAAATTCGATTCAACTAAAGTAGGAGAAACAGACACCCGCCATCCACCTTTATGCAAAACAAGTTGCATGTCAGTCGGTGGAACCGGTCTCATGTGCGTGGACATGTAAGGTTGGCCCGGGCCGCTTCATCCCACAATACCGCCGAATCAAAATAAGACATTGGTGGTAAGCAGTATGACCATCACCACCCACAACTTCTTTGTGTTTTACTAGTGCATATCATCTACGCACAGACCTGGCTCAAGATGCCACTGTTGGGGAACGTTGCATGGAAAACAAAAAATTTCTACGCACACGCAAGATCTATCCATGGAGATGCATAGCTAAGAGAGGGGAGAGTTTGTCTACGTACCCTCGTAGACCATTTAGCGGAAGCATTTATCAACGCGGTTGATGTAGTCGTACACCTTCACGATCCAACCGATCAAGTACCGAATGAATGGCACCTCCATGTTCAACACACGTTCAGCTTGATGACATCCTCACATTCTTGATCCAGTAAGACGGGCGAAGTAGTAGATGAGTTCTGGCAGCACGACGGCGTGGTGACGGTGGTGATGCAACTATCTCCGCAGGGCTTCGCCGAGCACTACGAAAATATGACTGAGGATGAACTAGAGGGAGAGGGGCGCCGCACACGGCTTGGGGATCGTGTTGTGTGTTGCCCCTCTCCCTCCTCTCATATATATAGGTGGAGGGGGGAGAGGAGGCAGCTCTAGGGCGCCCCCAAGTGGCCGGCGGCTGCCCTAGAGGCCTGCCTAGCCGCCCCCCACCTTCCATATTTGGACATGGGGGGAAAGGAAAGGTGGGCTGGCTACCTTAGGGGGCCTCCCCCTTACTTTCCCTCCCTCCTTGGTGTGTGGGAAGGGGTGGAGGGGCGTACCAGCCCCCTTGTGGGCTGGTATGCTCCCCCTTTGGCCCATAAGGCCCACTACTTACCGGTGGCCTCCCGGAACCCCTTCCGGCACTCCGATGACTACCCGATACATTCTGAAACCTTTCTGGTGATCAAATAGCACCATCCTATATATAAATCTTTACCTCTGGACCATTCCAGAGCTCCTCGTCATATCCGTGATCTCATCCGGGACTCCGAACAACATTCGGTTCATCAACTCATATAATACTATATCGTCAACGAACGTTAAGCGTGCGGACCCTACGGGTTCGAGAATGATGTGGACATGACTGAGACGACTCTCCGATCAATAACCAATAGTGGGACCTAGATGCCCATATTGGTTCCTACATATTCTACGAAGATCTTTATCGGTCGAACCTTTATGACAACATACGTAATTCCCTTTGTCTGTCGGTATGTTACTTGCCCGAGATTCGATCGTCGGTATCTCCATACCTAGTTCAATCTCGTTACTGGCAAGTCTCTTTACTCATTCTGTAATATATCATCTCGTAACTAACTCCTTAGTCACTTTGCTTGCAAGCTTCTTGTGATGTGTATTACCGAGAGGGCCCAGACATACCTCTCTGATACACGGAGTGACAAATCCCAATCTCGATTCACGCCAACTCAACAGACACCTTCGGAGATACCTGTAGAGCATATTTATGATCAACCAGTTACGTTGTGACGTTTAATAGCACACAAGGTATTCCTCTGGTATCCGGGAGTTGCATGATCTCATGGTCAAAGGAATATGTATTTGACATTAAGAAAGCAATAGCAATAAATTGAACGATCATATGCTAAGCTAACAGATGGGTCTTCTCCATCACATCATTCTCCTAAAGATGTGATCCCGTTATCAAATGACAACTCCTGTCCATGATTAGGAAACCTTAACCATCTTTGATCAACGAGCTAGTCTAGTAGAGGCTCACTAGGGACACGGTATTTGTTTATGTATCCACATATGTATTTAAGTTTCCGGTCAATACAATTCTAACATGAATAATAAACCTTTATCATGATTAAGAAAATATAATAATAACCATTTTATTATTGCCTCTAGGGCATATTTCCATCAGCCTTCGAAGTGGATGGATGCGTAGTCGTACCGCTCTTCCTCTTCGGAGCCATTGATGATGTAGAAGGTGGTGAAGATCGACGCGTTGGCTGTTGCCTCAACTTCGCACACGTAATGCGCCCCTACCTGGCGCGCCAAAGATGTCGTGGGGGAGCACGATCACCTATGGGGCAGGGCTGCCCCTTTGTGGTTCGGCGAGTGGATGATCACATTGCGCAAAGAGCAAAAACAACAGGGCAGCACGGCGGTGGACTACTTTCTTTTATTTAGATTTGGGCCGCTTTGCAGCGTAAAACCCTACTCCTGTTGTGGTGGGTTGATCTGGGGGAACACGAAGACACGGAGCGCTCAAGCCCGGCAAGTGTGCCTCGGGGAGTGCAGCTACGCGCGTAGAAGTGTTGAGGGATCAAAGACTCAAACCCTTTGCTAGGTTGCCACGGGCCTCCTTTTATAGCTTAAGGGGCGACCACAGTGGAAAAACAATCATTTCAGCATGATTAGATAGCTAACAGTGTTATCATACCTAACTTTGGCAGTTAGGACAAAGTGCATTAAATGCACTACTAGGTGTCGTGCTGAGGTTGAAGCTCGGCAAGCTTGCCGCGCCGCTTATCCATCTGCCTCTTATTAGCATGACACGCCATATGGATGGGTGTCAATAAAGTTAATCTCCTCTCCATCAGGTTGCCACGTGCTCGACGGGATCCACCTAGCCACTTGAGAGCTCGACACGGCACCGATTAGTGACTGGCGTACAATGAGGTGGAGCGGTGGCGTCTTGGCGGAGGCTTGCCGGTCACGGAGCCTGCCGGGCTCTGAACTTGGCGGTCTTGATGGCTCTGGAGACCTTGCCGGGGAAGGCTTTACTTGGTCCCAGGCGTGTCCTCGACCTTGCTGGGCTCGCCTGCCCGGCAAGGGAGGCCTTCCTAGGGGACTCTCTGGTTACTTTGGTCTTCTTAATGCATTCCTTGATCTTACGAAGAGCGGTTTCTCTGGCTCATCTTATGTCAAGCCTTGATACTAGATGTATGCCTTGCCATACGCCGGTGCATAAGTCAGGGCGGCGAACACACATGTTCGTCGCACCGACAATAACCCCTCATTTTTTGACCCGGTAATATCCCGTAGTTCTGCCAAACATGTCCTATCAGTGGTTGGTAATAAATTCAATAATGAAAAAGGAAATTACTTGAGGAAATTGGTTTTCAAAGTATTCTAGATTTTCCGCAGATTAACAAAATTGACAGGATGTTAACTGTGTCATTGTTAAGTAGGGTTGACACTGCAAAACATGAAATTACGATCGACGACAATGTGATAGTCCAAATTAACGATGTTAACGTACAAAAGATACTAGCCATACCGTGTGGTCCACGCAAGCTAATAGGGTTACCTGATGCCGACTTGCAAGAAAAAATGGATTTCATCAAATTTGCAATAGGTTCTATTGCAGTAAACCCAGAAGAAACTTGCAGCGTCAAGGTTGCAGAGGCGATACTATCTATGGAATACCCGAATGGAATGAATCATGAAGAGTCCGATAGGTTCAAAGTTTCTTTTGTAGTGTTCGTTACTGGTCACTTTCTCATCACAAAGCCAAGGACAAACCATGGTATACAAGACTATTGGGGTGCTCTGTTATTGCCATGTGAGATAGCGTAATACAACTTCTGTAGTTTTGTAGTTGATGAGTTAATAGAGTCTACCAGAAAAGTGCAATCTGAGTTGAGGTTGGGTCGACCGGTGAAGAATGTAACAGGGTGTACTCTTGTGCTGTAGGTATTACAAATACTGAAACAAACTTATGTTTGCACCTCTATCGTTTGTGCTTATGTATGGAACATGCAACTGTACTTGCAGGTCATGTGCCTTGATAGCCTTGATTTGGGGCCGCTCAATAGACCCCAAGGTAAACTCCCTAGGATTTCACTGTTTGACTGTGAGGTGTTAAATAAAATGATTAGTGCATACCGCAGCAAAACTGCGTCAGAGTGTAGAAGTGAACAGACATAATTTACTGACAGTAGGGTAAGCACAAGTGATATAACTTTTTATATGCGGCTCTAAATTACTTAATTATTGAGTAAACCTTTGATTTATTTTGCCAATACAGGATGACAAATTTGCTGATGTTTCAGATAAAACGTCATCTTATGACACGAAGCACTTGGTTTTTGTCGTTGCCGGACTAGCTGGATCGACGAGAAAAGCGAGAGAGAGAGAGAGAGGAACGTCGAGATACAGGCGAGAGAGAGAGTAGTTTTTGTGCTGCCTAACTGTCGTGGCGTTTTCTGTTTTTCATTCCTTTTCTTATGCATCTACAAAACAGAAGCAAACAACCCCTCCCGACGCCTCGCTATGATCCGTGGCTATCGCGCCATCCCACGATCGCGTCACACGGCGTAATCGGCGTCCGAGAGGGTAAGGAAAAACGAAAGAAAAGAAAACTGGGAACGTGCATTGCGCACTCCCTCCTATCTACTTGCATGGGCACGTCACATCATCATGCATGCAACATTATTTTACATAAAACAAATATCCTAGCACTACATGAGCTTAGCGGAGCCAACAATTCTCCCCCTTAAGCTCATGATTTCTTGCTGCCTTCCATGACCGCCAGCTTCTGTCTCATCTCGATGAAACGCACTTTTCCCAGGGCTTCGTCAAGATGTCTGCTCGCTGGTTTTGTGTCCCGGTGTGATCAAGCTCGATGGTTCCCTCTTCAACGCAGTCACGGATGAAATGATACTTCATGTCAATGTGTTTGCTACGCTCGTGATGAACTGGATTCTTCGCGAGCGCTATGGCTGACTTGTTGTCCACTAGGAGCTTGAAGCCTGCTGGCTTCTGTCCCTGCAGCTTAGCTAGGAGTCGGCTCAACCAAATGCCCTGGCATGTGGCGGCACCGGCTGCAATGTATTCAGCTTCGTAGGAGCTGATGGCGACCACCTTCTGCTTCTGGGAGGTCCAGCTAACAGGATTCTCTCCAAGGAAGAAGACCTACCCGGATGTGCTTTTGCAATCGCCAACGTCACCGGCGTGATCGCTGTCATCGTACCCAACCAAGGCAGCGCCACCATTTCCTGCCTTGTAATGGCATCCATAGTGTTTGGTCCCTTGAATATACCTCAGAATCTGCTTAACGGCTGTCCAATGATCATTGCTTGGATTCTCCATGAAGCGGCTTACGACCCCGACCACATGAGCTATGTCGGGTCGAGTGTGCACAAGGTATCGAAGGCTCCCAATCACGCTTCTGTACAGAGTGGCGTCGAAGGGTTTTGAGCCGTCTTCCTTCCTTAGCTTCAGCCTGCACTCCATGGGCGTGTGACAGTTGTTGTAGCCGTCCATGCCTGCCTCTTCAAGTATCTTTGCTGCATAGCTTTACTGACAAAGTGTGATCTCCCGCTCTTTCTACATCACCTCTATTCCCAAGTAAATAAGTGAGGAGGCCAAGATCACTCATCTTGAAGCGTTTCTGCATCTGGGCCTTGAACTCCTTGATTGAATCCACGTGAGTGCCGGTGATGATTAGGTCATCCACATACACTCCAACCAGCAAGTATGAGTCCTTGTCTCCGCAACGATAGACGGCGTGCTCAAGTGGACTGCGAGTGAACCCGAGAGCAGACAAGGTCTCGTCCAGTTTTGCATACCACGCCCGAGGCGCCTGTCGGAGTCCATACAACGCCTTCCTGAGCTTCAAAACTGCGCCTTCACTTCCAGCAGCGACATACCCAGGCGGCTGCGACACATAGACCTCCTCCGCGAGCTCCCCGTTGAGAAATGCGGACTTAACGTCCATGTGATGCACTTCCCAGCGTGAGGGACCGGCGAGGGCTAGAAGAAGCCGCACCGTCTCCATGCGCGCTACCGGAGCAAATACCTCCTCGAAGTCGACCCCTTCTTTCTGAGCATAGCCTTTGGCAACTAGGCGAGCTTTGTGCTTCACAATGTTGCTTTGTGGATCCCTCTTGACCTTGAAGACCCATTTCAGTCCAATGGCTTTGTGCCCACGCGGGAGAGAGGCGATCTCCCACATCTGGTTATCCGTTATGCACCTCATCTCTTCGTCCATGGCCGCTTTCCACGCCGAGTCATCTAGGGCCGCATCAACATTGCGGGGCTCTTCAGCGCTGAGGAGGCACCTTTCCATCTGCTCGCGTACTGCCTCCCCCTCCGTTTCGTCTAGGACATCGGAGAGGAGCCGGTAGCGGAGAGGACCAAAGTGAGGTCCAAAGTCCGTGTCCCGGCGTTCTTCATCACCAGAGAGAGGTGTTGCCCAGCGTATCGCTCCATCGATCCCCGGCGAGGCCGAGTCAGGCTGTGGCGTCCCGGCGTTCAGAGACGGCGACCCCGGTGTTGGTGTAGCAGGCGTCTCCTCCCCGCTGTGTGGGGCACGTCCAGTCTACCCTCCGGTGTCCAACTCGTGCACTCCGCGGTCCGTGGTATAGACCACGGTGAAGGTCGAGGGCGCAGTGGAAGCTGCAGTCGAGGTCGACGCACTTGGAGTTGAAGCATTCCATGACCACACCCTGCTCTCTTCAAAGATCACATCATGGGTTACCTGAACTTTCTTTGATGCCGGGTCATACACCCGGTAAGCCTTGGAGCCCTCCTCATATCCTACAAAGATCATCGGAGTAGAACGATCTGACAGCTTGGTAATCCCAGGCCCCGTCTTCTTCACATGGGCAGTGCAGTCGAAGGTTCGCAGGTGATGCACGCTCGGTTTCCGGCCGTGCCAGGCCTCGTACGGAGTAACACCATCCAGACTCCTGGAGGGAGCTCTGTTCAGCAAGTAAATGGCAGTTTTCACTACCTCCGCCCACAAGTATGCTGGAACTCCCATGCTCTTCAGAAGACACCGAGCCATTTCGACCACGGTCTGATTCCGTCACTCCACCACGCCGTTTTGCTGGGGAGAATATGGCGCAGTGGTGTAGTGCTTGACTCCAATGCCTTCACAGCACTCTTTGAATTCTATGGAGTTGAACTCACCACCTCGGTCTGATCTGAAAGCACGCAGCTTACACCTCCCTTCGGCCTCTGCCATGATCTGAACCTTTTGGAATCTTTCGAAGGCCTCGTCCTTGGACTTGCGCAGCTCCAGCCACATGTACCGGCTGAAATCATCCACTATCAGTAGAAAGTACTTGCTTCCACCAGGCGTGGTAGGCGAGATCGGGCCGCAAATATCAGTGTGTACCAACTCGAGCCCTTTCTCTGCACGGTATGCTGTGGTCTGTGGGAATGGAGCTCTATGTTGTTTTCCGAGAGCGCATCCATCGCAATACTCCTGGACGTGATCTATGTGCGGCATCCCTCGAACCATCTGCTTTGTAGACATGGCCCTCAGTGCACGGAAGTGAAGGTGACCCATCCTGGCGTGCCAGCGCCAAGTCTCGTCTTCAGCCCGTGTCAGTAAGCAGGTCGGTGCATCGATAGATAACACGCCTGTGTACAGCCTGCTCTCTGTCCTCTTGATGCGAGCGAGGAGGTGTTTGCCTGGGTCTTGCACTGTCATGACACCACTCTCAATCCCAATGGTGCAGCCCGCCTCGTCTAGCTGTCCAACAGAGATGATGTTACTCTTGAGACTGGGTATGAAGTACACCTCTGTCAGCACGCGCTGATCGCCGCTCCTGCACCGGAAGACAATAGATCCGCGCCCACAGATGGCTACCTTGGAACCATCTCCGAATCTGACCGTGCCGTGCACATCCTCATCAAGGGCTGCAAACATGCCCCTCTCACCAGTCATATGGCTGCTCGCACTGGTGTCAAAGAACCAAACTCCGTCAGGCGATGGGACAGGAATCACCTTTTCTTCATTGAGGAACACGGCTTGGGGCGCGGCGATCTGCGTGGTGACCGGCCCGGTGACCATGGCCATGAAAAGACCCTGATCATGCTCCTCGCCGTGGACAAGGTTGGCCTGCTCCTGCTTCCCCTATTGCTCTTCTGCCTTGATCCGATTCTAGCAGTCCTTTTTCCAATGCCCTGTTTTATTACAGTAGTGGCACTTTCCCTTTTTCTTGCCTCTAGATCCACCTGATCCGCCCGCGTCGCGGCTGTTGCCTGGCGCAGGTTTGCCGCTGCCCTGAGATTTGGGCTTGGCCGGCGCCTTTCCTTTTCCACCGCCGCCGCTTCTGCCTGATGACGAACCGCTACCACCGAGTTGTCGCTCTTGTGCCAGCCACTCCTCGTGGGTGAGAAGGAGCCGCCCACCGGACTGACCCGCGTCGTCGAGGTCATAGTGATCCTCGCACGCAGAGAAGCGCCCGGCGAGCTCCTCGATGTTCAGCGTCTTCAGGTCGATGAGGGACTCGATGGCCATGGCCATCTGACGGTACTTGCGTGGCACCACTCGAAGAAATTTCTGGACGGCCTTGTGTTTTGTCACCAGATCGCCGTACAGCTCGAGATCCGCCACCAATCCAGTGAGCCGCAGCGCAAAATCTTCGACGGATTCACCGTCCTTAAAGCAGAGGTCTTCAAACTCCCAGCGGCACACCTGCGCCTTCGCCTCGCGGACACGCTCACTCCCCATCCTCAGGGTCTTGATGGTCACCCAAGCGACTTTGGCGGTGTCCTTGGCCGCCAGTACGCGCATCATCTCCGACGGCACACTGGTGAGTATGACGGCGAGTGTCGGATTTCGGGTTCCGCAAACCCTTGAGAGGTTTGAACTCTGGGGTGCGTGCGAAGAACTCATCCTCCCCAGTCTGCCTACTCGCTAATCTCACAGCCTAGCTCGACGAACTGTAAGGAAAAGAGACGCAGCAGTTTACCCAGGTTCGGGCCACCTTGCGGTGTAAAACCCTACTCCTGCTTTGTGGTGGATTGGCCTCGAGGGGCTGAGAATGAACTAGTACAGTGGCGAACAGCCTCAGGAGGAGAAGTGTTCTTGAGCTCGAGTGAGCTGGTGAGTGTGTGGGTGATCTGGATGATCCGTCGGTTCGATCCCCTCTCTACGGTGGTGGCTAAGTCTTATTTATAGTGGCCTTGGTCCTCTTCCCAAATGAAAGGCGAGAAGGGATCCTACAACGGCCAAATTCGAAGGGAGACAGCTAGTACACGCTATCCTGACAAAAGTAGTCTTCGCCTACAAAAGCCTCTGGTCGTGACGTCGTGGTGGGCTCGGTGATGACCTCCGTCCTGCCATCCTGGCGGTCTTGGTCTTGTTGCACGGGAATGGAAACCTTTGGCTGATTCCTCGAGACTCCGCGCCTGCGCTTGCCTCTTTAGCACCGAAGAGGAAACTGGTACACTGCGCCCGCTGGCGCCCGCCTAGCCTCGGTCGTCATGGCTCACGTCATCCGGACCTCACAAGGTGAGGCTTGCATAGAGATCTCCGCTCCTCGGGAGCCAGCCTGAGGAGGCCACTCCTCGTGGAGGTCTTGGTGTCGTCTGCCTCGCGAGGCTTGGCCCCTCGTGAGGGTCTTGAGTTGTCGTTGCTGAAGCTGGGCCGTACCAGGCCGTTGGTAGAGCCACGCCGTGGGCCGCAGGCAGGCAAGTCTGGGTACCCTGGTTCCCAGAACACCAACAGTAGCCCCCGAGCCCAAGGCGCGCTCGCAAGTGCGGAGCGCCGCGGGCCCCCATTGCCTGCGGGCCCGGTCGACGCATGGCGCTTGATGGGATGTGGGCGCCTCCACTTCCCCGCATGGCCTCGATAACCGCCAAACATGACGGCTGCTATTGTACGCACAGTTTCGCCATTGCCGCCCGCCGTGCTCACCCTTAGCTCCCCCTCCTTTCTTTGAACTCGCGGCTCTTCTCCTGGATCCAGCGCCGCTCCAATCCTCCCTTGATGCCATGGCCCCGAGGTCGAAGAAGAAGAGCAAGGCCTGCGCTCCTGCCGAATCCCGGCCGGGCCTAGAGCCCGCTCTCGATCGGTCGACGGTGGTCAATCAGGAGGGGTTGGATAAGGTCCGGCCGGCCCTTGCCACCGATTTCAATGAGTGGAAGGAGACGACGGTCTGGCCTGCTTCTCGTGCTTTGATTGACATGGAGGCCACTGAGATCCCCATCTATCTTCATGCTCTCTCGGCCGGCTTGGTCCCCCCCCCCCCTTCTCTGATTTCTTCAATGCCATACTCTCGCATTACCAGATCCAAGTGCTGCATCTGGACCCTCGGTCCATCATCCTCCTTGCTGTCTTCACCTTCATGTGCGAAGCCATGGTGGGCATTGCCCCGTCTGTCGCCTTGTTCCGCCATTTCTTCTCGCTCCAGATGGTTGATGACCGTCAGTGCTCGGGGTGCTTGGCCTTCCAGGTCGTGGCGGCGACAGCTGGATCGGGCATCGACTTCACACTCTGCCTGGACGCGAGGAGATTTCAGAAGCAATGGGTGTTCGTGGATGTCGGCGTGCGCAACCCCTTGCTTCTGCTCCCGCGAGCGCCGGTGGTGCCCAGCTCCGGCTGGGGGCACGTGAGGCTCACCAACAGTCAGCTCACCCATGTTTGGTCCAGGCTGACCAGGTTGAAGAAGGTCGGGGTGACGGTGCCGATGGTGGTGAGGGAGTTCATTCGGTGGCGCATTGCCCCGCTCTAGCGCCATTCCCGCCCAATGTGGGCCTTCACGGGCTGCAAGGACCGCATGAGGCTCCAGGTGCCTTCGCTTCCTTCCAAGACACTGCGCGCGATGCTTGAGCTCCTGACGGGCGACCCGGCGCCGGCCGCGCTTCCTGAGGAGGGCTGCCTCCTGTACCAATGCTCGAACAAGTAGGACTTCGCGAGGCAGATGCCCCCCTTTGACGAGTGGGGGCTGCGCCCGAAGGGCCTTGAAGGGCCCCGCGAGAACCCCATCTTGGTGGCTCCCTTGCTTGTCGACCCTGCGCCGCGCACCCCGGAGGTGGATGCAGGGGGGCGAGCGCCACCGGGTACTGCTGGGGAGCGGGTGTCGCTAGGTGCTCCCGAGGTGTTGGCTTCCGAGGTTCTGGTGGGTGCTCCTGAGGAGATCACCGGAGAGCTGGTGCGACCCGACGCTCCTGAGGATGCTACCCCCGCAGCTTGGGCGAGCGGTCCTAAGGTAGCGGCTGGTGGGCAGGCGCGGCCTGGTGCCCCTGAGGCCACCAACCCAGAAGCCCCGCCGGGCCCCTCGGCTGCTGAGAGTTGCACCCCGAATCTCGACCAGCTCCGCCTGAACCTTGAAGCGCTCCGCAAGAGGAAAGGGCCTCCGAGCTGTAGTGGTGACGCCTACCAGCCGCTGAAGCAAAGGAAGTACATAGTTGTAGACGAGTAAGTACCTTATCTTCGTGATTTCCCGCGAATCGCGTTCTTTCCTGATAATGGCTCCTCAGGATCCCTTCGGCTAAGGCGACGAAACCTCTTGAGAAGCGATCTCCAGAAGTCCTTGGCCCGTCCTCGACTCCGAGCCCCCCGCACCAGACCCCCGCGCGAAGTACGGGGCTGGTCCGAGAGGCGGATGCGCCGCTGAGGGGCCGTGAGCCTGTGCTTACAGCATCCTTCCTTCGCGGTCTTGCTTGGGGCACGGGAGGCGTGCCGAGGGCTCCTCCACTGGTCATCACCGGCGGCTGGGCGATCTCGGCGTTGGCTTCGTCTTCGAGCAGCAAGACCGCTCTGCCCAGCACCTTCGCCGAGGCCGGGAGAGCAGCCGGGAAGGCACCGGCCTCCAGCCCCCCACCAGAGGCAGGCGAGCCGCTCCAAGCCCCTCCGACAACCCCCGGCGTGAAGGATGGGCTTGGCCGCATGTTTGAGCTCTTCCGGGAGGCGATTGGTGCGCTAAGCCGGCTCGGAGAAGAGCTTGCCGACATTGACGCCCACCTCGAGACGGAGGACCTTCGCTTGGCGCGCGAGTGGCACCAGTTGAAGGTTGCCATCAACCTCGGGCATCTTCAGCATGATGCGCCAGCGCCAGCGCCGCGGCGTCCCTTGCAATTTCTCACGAGGCTTGCGCCCGTGCCCTGGAGGAGGA
Organism: Thinopyrum elongatum; assembly: GCA_011799875.1. Classification (NCBI taxonomy): domain Eukaryota; kingdom Viridiplantae; phylum Streptophyta; class Magnoliopsida; order Poales; family Poaceae; genus Thinopyrum; species Thinopyrum elongatum. Next base: position 213,300,816 of record CM022297.1, read on the forward strand.
CAAAGCCGCCGACCGCCGTCGTGAGGTGGCCGAGGAGCGGGAGCGGGAGCTCCAAGCTTCGAACGCCGCCCTTGAGTAGCAGATCGAAGCACGCAGGGCCGCCCTGGCAGCATCACCAAGCGAGGCCCCTTTCGATGAGAAAGAGGTCCAGGAACGCGAGGAGACACTGGCGCTGGAGGCCTTGGAGCGCAGCCTCGAGCTTGAGCGGTTGGAGGTGAGGGAGCGCCAGGTAGCCACGGCTGAGGATGTCGTCGCCGCACGGGAGGCCCAGATCCAGGAGGAGGTTGACCAGAGGGTGAAAAAGGCCCGTGCGGCTGTCGCCGACGAGTACCGCCTGAAGTTGGAGCTCCTGAAGGCCGAGGTCGAGGGCAGGACCGTTGCCCTCAGGACAAAGCTGGACGAGGCGGAGTAGCGCGAGAGGGCCGCCAAGGAAGCTCAGGTCTCCACTCAAGCTGACCTGGCCTCCTCCCGTGCCGAGCTGTCCTCACTCCAGCAGCAAGTCGAGGCCGTCACGTCCATTGCGGAGAAGACCGAGAATGAAGAAAACCGCCGCCGGACGATGCAGCGTGAGCGTTCCTCGATGCTCCAGGACCTCAGGGTGAGGGCCAACCAGGCTTTGGGCACGATCTGCGAGGAGAGCATCACACACCCGCACGAGGACGACGAACCAGCCACCTCTGCTTCTTCACCCTGATCGTGACCCGCCTGGAGGACCGGGCGGCGAGGGCTCGTGAGCTCGTTGCAGAGAGAAGTCGGGGCCTCCTGGGGCGCGCATTCTCACGCGTCTTTAGTCACCTCTAGAGCCTTGATCCCCATTTTGATTTCGACGCCGCAATAGCCCTCGTGCCTCGGGTCATCCAGGGCAATCTGGCGGAATGGGTGGACGTTCATGTCGACGACCTGGTCGCAGAGTTTGCTTCTGAGGACCACGCGGCCGTGATCGCGGCCGAAGAAGGCGATGCGGATGACAATGATGAAGACGATGCCAGTGACAGTGCAGGTGGCGCGGATGAAGGTGGCAAGGACAGCGCTGAAGGCAGCACCTCTGGCTAGGCCTGCCTTTCCCTTTGCCTTAATCTGTATGCAAAAAACCTTCGGGCACAGCCCTGCGGGGCGTAAAAGCATTTTTGAAGGGGGGGCCCTTATGATGTATGAAATGATGATACGCCTTTCGAAAATAGGATTTGGAATATGCCGTCGCGAGCCCGCAGGCTCCCGAGCAGGGTAGTTGTTGCAACTTATCTTGGCTCCGTAGGTCTTGAGCGAGTCCTGAGGTCGTGGACGTGCCTTCCTTCTGAGGCGAGCCCGCGGAGGCTCGCGAGGTTTTAAGTCTCCCGGGAAGCCTGCTGGCCCGCCCAAGAGGGCCTCGCGAGGAGCCACTTGCCGGAGCACGTCAAGGTGTACGCGCGACGATCCTGCGGTGATCGCGCTCCAGCCCCCTGGGGGGGCCTTGGCATCTCTGGAGCCAGCGCGGGCGTGCTTGGATGCGTGCATACCACGCCCAGCCCCCGCTTGCATGGCGCTCGCGGGGAGGGGTAGCAGGTGCGAGCCTCACTCTTAAAACACAAAGCCAGAAAGCAAGAAATCGCCACGAGATGAGAAAAATTCCCCCTGTTTTTCTTTTAATAAACACATGAAATTCCAAATCTCATTCCAAAAGGCGGCAAGACGAGTTACAGAGAGAAAGGCGGAATCAAATGGCTGCGTCCGGCACCTAGCTAGTCTTTTTGTCTTCTCACCAGCGCGGAGCATGGTGCTTCCACTTGGACGTGGGTGGGAGCCCCCGTGAGGCCCGAGGGCGACACTCAGGAGACTCCGGGGTGTGTACAGCCCCACTCATTATTACATGAGAGTGTCACGAGCGGAGACCTTCACAGGCGCCGGGCCTTGCTTCACGTCGCCAGACGAGGGCCCCGCCTTGCGCCTCCCCCGACCACCGTTGGGGCGTCCGGAAACCAGGACGAGACCAAGGGGCAAGGGGGACGCTAGCGGCGCCCTCGGCGACCGCAGGCCCTCCGCCGGGGGGAAAGGCTCGCCGGCGCCTTCCCCGGCGGAGGACCTACCTCCGTGCAGCGCCTTGCTCCATGCGGTGCGGGGGAGGCCCTGGCCCCAGGCTCCCCCCGCGCAGCCCCCAGTGTGCTTCGCCCGCCGGCAGCGGGGCCATTGCCCTGGGGTCCCTTGCCGCTGCTGTGGCTTGGTTCACCTGTGGTCCATGGTTAGCGTAATCGTGCTCCTGAGATATCGGCTGTACCCAGTGGCTATTGTCGTTGAAGGTGTCGGTGAAGTTCCGGGGCGGCTCGCGGAGAGCCTCGGCTTCATGTGCCTCCGATGCCCAGCCTGATGAGGAGAACCCGCCGGGGCATTCTCTTGACGCGTACTGTAGATCCATCATGGGGGGTACGTAGGCATCTGGGACTGCCGCGCCAGGGTCGTTGTCAGGGTGCCCCGCACTGTTGGCCACCAGGCTCGGTGCCAGGCTCTGATGGCCGCAGGGTGGTGCCCCGGTGCGGCCCCAGGAGGGACCGCCCGAGCTCGCCTCGCCCGGGGGTAGCGTGGTCGGGAAAGGACGATCAGTGCTGCGGGCCGGGTTGGCGCCGCTAGGTCCTTCAGGTGCTCCAGGGAGGGGTGCGCAGGCGCCGCGGGGGCCCCGCGCGCCCCTCTTACAGCCTGCGATGTAGGCAGGGTGCAGAAGGGCACCGCGCCCCTACAGGCGGCGTCAAGCAGCTCGGCGACCCGCTCCAGCAGGGCATCGCGGCCGCCTTCCGCCAACTGGCACCGTAGCAGCTCCCGTGCCACGATGAGCGCGGCTCGCGTGTTCTCCTGCTCCCGGCGAGAGTGTGGCACCGTCGCTGCGGCGTAGCTCGAAGATCGCGTGGTGGCGCGATTGCGGCGTGGCGCGAGGGCAGGCGATGACGGCCCCCGCCGCCCGCGACCGACAGCACCGGGCGGTGAGCGGGCGGCGAGGAGTGCGGAGTGGAGATCCTCTTGGGCTGACGGCACTGCTCGGGCAGGCCGAACAACCCAGTGCTCAACATGTGCCCTCGGGGCGTCGGCCATGAAAACTGTTGGGTGGTGGCGAATCTGCTGGCAGAAGAGAGTCTCCGACGCACCCCTACCTGGCGCGCCAAATGTTGGATTTCGGGTTCCGCAAACCCTTGAGAGGTTCAAACTCTGGGGTGCGTGCGAAGAACTCGTCCTCCCCAGTCTGCCTACCCGCTAATCTCACAGCCTAGCTCGACGAACTGTAAGAAAAAGAGACACAGCAGTTTACCCAGGTTCGGGCCACCTTGCGGTGTAAAACCCTACTCCTGCTTTGTGGTGGATTGGCCTCGAGGGGCTGAGAATGAACTAGTACAGTGGCGAACAGCCTCAGGAGGAGAGGTGTTCTTGAGCTCGAGTGAGCTGGTGAGTGTGTGGATGATCTGGATGATCCGTCGGTTCGATCCCCTCTCTACGGTGGTGGCTAAGTCCTATTTATAGTGGCCTTGGTCCTCTTCCCAAATGAAAGGCGGGAAGGGATCCCACAACGGTCAAATTTGAAGGGAGACAGCTAGTACATGCTATCCTGACAAAAGTAGTCTTCGCCTGCAAAAGCCTCTGGTCGTGACGCCGTGGTGGGCTCAATGATGACCTCCATCCTGCCGTCCTGGCGGTCTTGGTCTTGTTGCACGGGAATGGAAACATTTGGCTGATTCCTCGGGACTCCGCGCCTGCGATTGCCTCTTTAGCACCGAAGAGGAAACTGGTACACTGCGCCCGCTGGCGCCCGCCTGGCCTCGGTCGTCACGGCTCACGTCATCTGGACCTCACGAGGTGAGGCTTGCATAGAGATCTCCGCTCCTCAGGAGCCAGCCTGAGGAGGCCGCTCCTCGTGGAGGTCTTGGTGTCGTCCGCCACGCGAGGCTTGGCCCCTCGCGAGGGTCTTGATTTGTCGTTGCTGAAGCTGGGCCGTACCAGGCCGTTGGTGGAGCCACGCCGTGGGCCGCAGGCAGGCAAGTCTGGGTACCCTGGTTCCCAGAACGCCGACAGCGAGGGCACGCCGATCCTCCCTCTCGTCGTCAGTGCCGTCGCTGACCGCGCGCCAGAGCGAAGCCGCCTGCAGCTTGACATGCATATAGAGCGACCACTCCATGTAGTTGGTGCGCGTCAGCATCATGGACGGAGTGGAAGGCTCCGTCTCCCGCACGACTCGCTCCACCACCCGGAGTTCACCGCTGCCGACGCCGGTCAGGCGCGCCACGGGCGCCGTGGACGGCGGTATCTTCGCCCCGCTCTTGCCCTTCTTCTCCTCCTCGCTATCCGACATGGTACGTCACGGATCGAACACCGCTGGCCACCGGAGAGTGGATCAGACATCATGTTGCTCTGATGCCAATTGTCATTGCCGGACTAGCTGGATCGACGAGAAAAGCTTGAGAGAGAGAGACGAACATCGAGATACAAGCGAGAGAGAGAGTAGTTTTTGTGTTGCCTAACTGTCGCAGCGTTTTCTGTTTTTCATTCCTTTTCTTATGCATCTACAAAACAGAAGCAAACAACCCCTCCTGACGCCTCGCTGTGATCCGCGGCTATAGCGCCATCCCACGATTGCGTCACACGGCGTAATCGGCGTCCGAGAGGGTAAGGAAAAACGAAAGAAAAGGAAACTGGGAACGTGCATGGCGCACTCCCTCCTATCTACTTGCGTGGGCACGTCACATCATCATGCATGCAGCATTATTTTACAGAAAACAAATATCCTAGTACTACATGAGCTTAGCAGAGCCAACAGCTTTCCATGGATCCAGACCAGCAGTTAGTTCCTATTTGGATGCATATGGCAGAGGATGCATTGAGCCAATGGTATGTAGCATATGACTAATTAAAGGTGCACATTGTCTAATTGGCTTGTCAAATTATCCTTAGATGCAACATAAATTTTGTGCAGCGGCTCAATTTGAAACAAATATACGATCTGAAATGGCACAACGCAAGGATGATGCACCATGTTAGAAAAAAAAGTCGTTGCTAATGGATACCCGGAGTGCTATCGTTGCACCAATGATAGAAGTGCAGATGGAATTGATGATGTCCAAGATATTTGAAGACAACCTCGCTTTAGCTCAACGTTTACATGCTCATTTGTACATGAAGAAGAAAGCAACAGGACCATATCTATGGACAATTATTCATTGAAAAGATAGAGGCCTTCTACATCATTTGATAGAAATTCTATTATAAATGGTATAATTTTATCAGGAGAGTTAACACACTGCTCATTGAACCATGATCTTTTTACATGCAAAATGATGTGTTACAAATATTGCAGGTGACAAAAGACGCATAAGGCAAACCGGTAAGTTCATACATTAATTTGCCAGGTTCTGGTTATCAAGCTTACACTTCACAAAAATTTGTCCTCATTCAGCTATGATTGTTTTGCAGTTACTATAAATGTGGATGGCTTGAACAACATTGGTTCAACATCAAAAGCCGGTAATAGTAAATCAAATTTACATGCATTGTCTCATTTACAAACAAACATGCTTATCTATGTAACACATTCATCATGGTTGTTAATAGGGGGCAAGTTCGTATCGTACTCCCGTTTGTCAGAATCTTTCCTCTTGCGGACCCATTGGTGTAATGGTGGTTAAAATAGAGAAATATTTCAAAACACCAGATAAGCTGAAGCCATTGATTGCTACAACACCTGTCGGGCAACAATTGAACCGTAAGAAAGATCCAGTTGTTGCAAGAATAAGTGAATTAACTTCTAGTGGTCAGCTTAGGGGAAGGTTACTGAATTTTGATTTCTTCCACAACCATGTTAAGAAATTGAAGTGCAACAAGGGAAGGATGGCAAAGAGCCCTTGGTTTTATTAAATTAAACATACCACCAGTGCAGCTTGCCCTGTTGGCAATTTCTTTGCATGGTTGGAGGAAAATAATTCTCCGACACTTATAATATAAATGCACTACTAACATACCTTCTATAATTATGTTCATACAATTGTTTGCCTGACATTTATATGCATTTCAGAAACTGGGTTGTCCACTCACTTCCTAGGTACATTGAACTTAGTGGATATGATTTTAAAGACATTTTAGTTAAAGGTGCTATTTTAAGCCCCGAGGATTTTGATGCCGCTTACGAAGGCTTGGCCAGCTGGACAGGTCAATGTTCACGAACATTGGTAAGAAGTTGTGGCGACATATATTCGAGTAGGATTCTTCAGTAAGTAAACAAGTAAATTATCAAAAACAGGTATTAAACACAAATGACATATCACATCTTAGCATTTTACATCCATTTATCTGAGTTGTAATGTGCAGATGATCGCGCTAGCAGGCGAGGACCCAATGTCACGTGTTTCTGTAATTGACCAGTTCACCATGAGATTTAATGAATACAACCTATGTGATTGCAGAATGGTGAGAGTTATTATGCATATCTCACCACACATTGTATTCATGGCATCTGTTAACAAGCGAACACTGTATGCAGCTTGTGGTACTAGCATTTGTAGTATTAAGATGGTGTTGTTACTTTTGGTATATTAAAGAGAACTGGCTTCATGTCTTTGATCCAACATATGTCGCATCATCTAGTTCTGACATGGAGAACGTGCATGAGATTGCAGTCGATAAAATTCAAGATGCTTTCGCAAGGTGCATAAATGATTTGCTTGATGGATGGGAAGTACAATGGGAATTATTCAAGATAAAGTACATCATGCTTTTCATTGAATGCAGGAACAAGTAAGATTTCGTGATTTACTACACACCATGATACATAGTGACCACAAACTTACGTGGTTCCATATATGCATTGCAGTTCTATCAGTGGGATACTATCTATAATCGCAATGAAGGAGTACAAAACATCCTTTGCTAAAGAATATACAAAGGTACGCGAGGTCAAATTTGAGTGTGATTTATTGCAGCACGCCTTCCATTTTGTAATTTGCAAAATTTGTTGAACACAAGAAGAGGTTGATCAATTCACCATACAAATGATATACGGCATGTTGTATCTTGAGGGCAACTGTGGGAATATCCCTGTAGAGCTTGCTGTTGTGACAATATAGTGTGCTACATTTAAATAATAAGCTCAAATTGGGATAGTAAATTTGTAATGTGAAACCCTATGTGTTTTCGACATGGGCACAGTAGAAGTAACTGAATTTTTTTAGTTACAACGAGTGATATTCATTCTTGCAGAAGTCTCTACATGATTGATTATGAACAATAAATATGTTCTTATCGTTACTTGCTATTTGCAAATTGATTTCATATTCACTAAAAACTTATTCTGATATCATATATAAATATATGATATCACCAACTTACAAGGCATATATGCAATTCTGAACGTAACTGGTATCAGACTGATGTTTATAGCCATTAGGGCATTTAAAAAAAAGAAATATTTGATGCACTGTTGCATTGTAGCCATTAGCCGTCTTGTACCTTCAAAAAGTAGTCATTGGTTGCAGACTATATAAATGGCAGAAGACATCACCTTGACCCAAACACACATCAAGCCTTCACCACATTATTTCTATCATCCTTCACCTTACTCCATCAACTTATCATTTTTGCCATGGCTTCGTCAAGCTCATCTAACTCCACATCTAGTTGGATAGAATGCAGGAAGAGGAGGAATGCAACACAGAGCATGCAATCAACACATTCACTTCATTGTGGCTGCAATGTAGTTGCTAAATTGGCAAGAACCTACACTGAGTGGAACAAAGAGCGGAATTTCTACACTTGCGGGAAAAAGGTATGTCTTGAAGAAAACTGAAATTGCGTCTGCACATCCTACTATATCTTGCTTGCACTAATAGGATATATTCGAACTGAACATTAATCTGTTCAGTTGAATTGTTAAGTGATATTGTAGGCAACAAAATCAAAGTTTTGCTACAAGATATGGATATGGGAAGACATAATAAAAGACTATGTTGATTCATTTGTTGCTTATTACCATTCTCCTGAGAAGTAACAGTTAAAGAAGCAGCTAGAGAATGCTACAAAGCTCTTGATGTCTCAGGAATCAAACAATAGAGATATTGAAGGCAAGATTGCAGTTATGACAGAGCAGACCAATTTATTGAAAGAGCAATTGCAATCAGCCACTAAACTACCATCAACAAATAATAGGAAAGTTAGAGGCTACTGCCTGCTCCTTACTTTCTTAGCTATTGCAATTGTGGCACGACCGCTACCTAGTCTGAGCATTGCAGCACTTGTGTGCCGCATTGCTAGCATGTACTTACTGCTTTGAACACACAGTAGTCTGGAAGTACAACTCAAAGGATCTATCCTGTTAGCTGCATTATTTATATATGCTTTAGAGCAGGTATTTGTACCATTCATTATTGGTTTGCACCTGTAAGTGGAATGATGTATAATATTGTTATATGTGCAATTTCAAAAAGTGTTGTTACCATTGAGACACTGGATGCATTTTTCGTGTTAGCATAGCACAAGTAAATAGTGGAAAACAATGGCCGGGGAAGAAATATCTGCCACTATATAAAATATAAGGTCCAATCAATAAACAGATTCATGTAAATGACCTCAAAATTTATGCTAACATTGCATAGATACTAAACACAGAAGATTCGTCAAAGCACCTTTTGATAAATATGTGGCAGTGATATATTCGTAAGAAGCAATACATTTTATTTTTTTGTAGTAAAATAACTAGCAGTAGTTTATGTTCAACAAAGAAATACTATGATAATTAGTTCCCATCAAATACATATCAATATGATAACCACTAGAGATTCAATCTATTGTCCTGTTCAGGCATGTATGGAAGTCGTGATCTGAAGATTTACAAGAACTATAGAACCTTGCTCAATGTATACCTGATTATCCTCCTACTTTGCCATTCTTTGTGAATTCAGCTAACCGGCCCTTTGGTTTTCTTGAAGTTGGTTTCAAAGAACGACATGTTTCTCTTGTTTGTAGGCCTACCTGCCTTCTTTTTTATTACAGGAGCTTTTGTTGACCCAACCTCAATTCCCATATTCTTTGCCCTATCGTATGTATGCAGTCCTTCGGTTGTGAAGTTGTCTGATTCAGCTTTGTTTGGGGATTTATTGTTGTCCTCAACCGCATCTGTAAAAGGGATGTTGTACCCTACTTGGCATGTTGTCTGGACTGTCAACTTGTATGTCATTATCTGTTTAGTAAGCTTCGCAATCCCTTTCATTCCCATATCAGTTGCTATATCATCGTACTCACCGATGCTTGCTAGGTCAATTGTAGCGAAATATTGTTTCTCTGCCTAACTAACCGAGCAACTTCAGCATCATTACCATCACTGTCTCGTCTTTCTATGGAACTTCACCCATCATTGCGCACTTTGTCCACCTGTTCATTATATGACGGTCTGGGATTAGCATAACTCCGTTCTGTACCATGACCTGCACCAATCAAACATGTGCGGTAAGTGCATAAATACAAATCCATGTCCACATTCGGCATGGTTAAACTTTATAAAACAATACGTACAAGCATGATATGGCAGCATATTATGCCAAAGTGCTTGAACAATCCGCACACACACTTAAACAACCCTATTGAAAGCTCAAACGATATGGTGTAACAACTGCACCATGCATCCCTGGTTTCTGTATAAACGTGCTTTTCTATGAAACTATTTGGTTCAGTATCTGGTACCAGAATGTATGAGGTTATCTTGTGTAGCTCCACTTTAAACAATTTGAATACACTCTTTGTGTATATCTCTGCGGCATGCTTCTCAATTGGATAACCACGGAAGGTTACAAGAGATGTCTGCAAGGGGAGGGGGTGGCGTATGTATAGGCACCAAGATTAGTTAATTTATGCTGCTATAAGATGCTACTATTTATACTGATTTTAGTTACAATACTATTCATACATGTGAAGCATTTTTCTGTGCCTGGTCATCTACCTTCTCACGGTCTACTACGAGCTTCGTGTATTGCTTGACAAACAGATTAATAGTTGCCTTGCATGGGACATACACCTTCAATATATGGTTTGCACTTTCACTCCTTTGGGTGTTGATCATTATTGCACAGAATACATCTTTGAAATATGGCTTAGCCCACATGTGCCTCACTTTGTCAACTCTTTTCATGAAAGGATTAGACAAAAGCTTGTATTTAGAGACTAGAAAACCCCAACCAGCCTCAAATTCTTCTATGCTAAGCATATGGTTCACAACCTTGTGGAAAGCGTCACCGAAAGATCTGTCTTTCTTGTAAACTGCAGCTAACATTTCCTTTGCTTTCTTCAATACATGCCACTTGCACCACCTATGGGTTGTTTCTTTGAAGCATTCCCTGATAGCGTCCTTGCTAGGCATTGGTCTGAGAAAAGCAAAGAACATTGCCAATCTCAGTCCAGCAATATGTATACAAGCGGCGATAAATGTTTTGTTTGAGTGAGTTTTACCTGTCAATATTGTTGTCAGTGGTTTACCGCCCATCATGGCTACAAATTCAGTGAATGCCCATTTGAAATCTTCAATTGTCTCTTTAGTTAGTAGAACCCCAACAAAGGTAACAATTTGGAAATGGTTGTTGACGCTGATGAACATGCCAAAAGGCATTTATAAATGTTCGTCTCGTACGTCGTGTCAAACGAGACAATGTCACTGAAGTAACGGTACATATTACGACACCGACCACTAGTCCACATCAATGATTTTAGTCTATCTTCTTTGTCTAGTTCTGTTGTAAACACAAACCTTGGATCATTGGATATCATGCTTCTAAACTTTTCCATTGTTTTACGCATGTCATCTTGTAGTGCATCTGATGCTATACTTGAACAAATGGTCTGTAGGCTCTTTTTATCTGTTGGTGTTGGGGATACACATAACAGGTAGGCCCACGAAGGGTCAAAATATCATAAAGCATGGGGTCCACACATCAGGTGGGTCCAGATAAATCTCATACAGACATACTATCCACTCGGACATATCGACGTACCGTCCACTCGGAAGACAGTCAACCACTCGGTCATATGAGTCACTCGGACATATGAAGACCAATAGTCAGCATGGCGGTTTCATAGTAGGATGTTATTATGGCATTGATGCTCCACCTTGTAACATAAGAGGTGAGGGGGTGGCGCACTCTATATAAGCCACCCCCACCACTAGACTTAGGGGCAGGCCCTCATTCTTCTCCCATGGCTCTCACGCCATTAGTCTTAGAACTTAGCTCAGGCATGGAGATCCGTTCTCCTCTCTCTCACACACACATTGTAATCTCCGGATACATACTCAGATAAAAGAAAGCCTCTCCGGAGCACGAGATGCAGGGTTGTTATCTCCACTGTGAGAGGCCCAAACTAGCTAAAACACCATGTCACCCATATGCATCTCGGTAGATCATGCTCCTTTACCCTACCCCCTTTCTATTGTCAGAATCGTTCCCACGACAGTTGGCGCACACCTTGGGGCATGGCGTCTGTCGAGCCATGATGCAGATGGTTTTTTCAATCGCCGACAACAGACTAATTTCTGTAGGTGACCCAAGCTTTCTTGGGATGATCTCCCGAGATCAAACAATCATCACTACAAATTTTGACATTGGAGTCCCGGCCATCACACCATCTATGGGAGGACAAAATACTCCTCATCATATGAAAGTATCAGGGAGTATCTCATCTCTTCTTGTCCTCTTTACAATCAACCATTGATCTAATGATTGTTTGTTCTTCTTCTATATGCACACATGCTCATACAAAAGGACGCCTCCCTTTGTTCCAATTGGTGGCTTGGCTCCCGAACGATGAAACGCCGTTGTCCACCAGTCGTCATCTCTGGCCTCATCTACGATGCCATCACTGAGCGCCCACATACACGCAGCCGCTAATGCTCAGCCTGGTCCCTTAGCCAGCGGAGCACGACGACTGGCGGTCGACCCAGCTCCTCGAGCGACAAGGCCTGGCTGCCGGCACTCGGCCCAGCTCCGCGGGCATTGAAGCGCTACTCCGACCGGCACATGGATCCGGTTCCCCGAGCAGTGAAACGCGGCCACCAGTGCTCCTTCGGCCTTGCCCTTGGCTGCACCAGCCCGCGTCTCCGGCGGTTAGGCTGTGACCAACCGCTCATCCTCCTCATCGCCACCTCCCGGCTGCCGACTGATTCTGGCCAAACCGGTAGTTTCCACCGCAATGGTGCTCTCCAGACTCCAGCCTACCTCCACAACTCTCCTTCCATGTTTCAATTTTGGCTTAATTAGCACTAACGCCATTTGCATGCAGATTCTGGACATGGGGCAATGCCTTCAATGCGTTCAACATGGGGGCAACTCCTTCAATGCGTTGGATGTGGACAACTCCTTCAATGCGATCGCCCGACCTGGAATGGTATGCTCAGGTTCATCGTGCCCACCCGACGTCGTTGTCCTTGTCGACGTGCTGCTCCGCGTCGAGCGCGCCCTCGGCCGGGTCCACATCACTCTCTCTGAGTTGTTCTCTGGTGCTCCCGACGGTCCCGTCCCCGATGAGTTCGGCGCCTTCTGGGGCCGCAAGATCAAATCCGGTAAACCCCACGGCCCAGCAATAAACTGCATGCAGTGAAAGGCCGTGTGAAAAGGAAACTTCCTTTACCTGCATGAACAGTAAGGCCTCTTGCTTAATTACCGCTAATTAATGCCTCCTGCATGCGTGTACAGGCCCTCGACATGGGCAACTCCATCAATGAATCCTAACGTCCTCTTCATCTTGCTTGTGGCCACGACCGATGGTCCGGCTCCTCGAGCGGCGAGATGCAGCACGAACGCATGGGATTCCTCCTCCCAGTCAGCTGATCGACGACGGCCTTCGCACCACGGAGATGCATCCAACTGAGTGGTTCGTTGGTTCACTCGAACGAATCTTGCACTCAGATGCATTGTACACACCGGCGGCTAACCTGCCCACTCAGACGGATCACTCGGTCCTCCATCTGGCATCAGTTGCTCTGCAGTGACACACTACTAGGGAAAACCTTATACACAGAAGCTTATCAGTAGTGCTTGTTAAAAGGCAGCGCTACTGCTAATTAGCAGTAGCGCATTGTCACAAAGGACGCTACTGCTATCCACATAGTAGTAGCGCGGCAAGAATAAAATCCGCTACTACTATAATTGCCACACCGTTGCCGACAGGCTAGGTATAGTAGTAGCACCCTTCTGCTAACCACGCTACTGTTATGCCCGTAGCAGTAGTGCTGGTCTCTAACCCGCGCTGCTACTAACCCAAGCTTATCGTCTTCCTCCGCGCGGCCGACCCTCACTCTCCCTCTCCGCTCTTCTCGCTCTCCCTCTCCACTCTCTCCCTGTCGCCGTCGCCACGCCACGCCGCCGTTGCCCGCTACCACCAGAGATCAAGGTATCTCCTCCCTCCCTCCTCCTCCTCCTCTCTCCCTTCCTCTCCTTCCACCTCCCTCCCTCCTGCCTCCTCCCTCTCCCTGCCTTGTCCGTCCTCCTCCTCCCTCTCCCTCACTCCAATCCCTCCCTCCCTCCTGCCTCCTCCCTCCCTGCCTTGTTCGTCCTCCTCCTCCCTCAACCTCCCTCCCTCCTGCCTCCTCCCTCCCGGTCACCTCCCTCCCTGCCTCGTCCTCCTCCTCTCCCTCCACCTAGCTCCCTCCCTCCACCTCCCTCCCTCCCTCCCTGGCTCATCCCTCCCTGTCTAGTAACAGAAATTAATTAACTTAATACTTTATACTTTTAGCTTGCTTAATTAGTTAAAAAATTAGTTGGTAGAAACATGTATTGGGCACTTAGTTGGTAGAGATTATAACTAGTAATAGAATAGAAAATAAATTATAGTAATAGAAATTTTTATGTTTAGAAAATTTTCAATATAGAAATGTATTGGAATGCTATATGAGAAATTTTTAGGTATCACATTTAGTAATAGAAGTTTGTTGTAAAAAAAATTAGGTATAGCAATTATAGTAATAGAAATTTTTAGTAAGTGTTGAATAGAGTAGAACTAGGGTATTTAGTTATGTCAATCTCACATTGCCAAATTTAGAGAGAGAGAGAGACCTAGTTTCTATATTGAACCATTGTGAATGAGCGCCAAGTTTGAATGCTCATGTGCTTATGCTCATGTGTGGCGCAGGGTATATCAACGACGAGCCGGTCGACGATGCCCAGAAGATCACCGACGACACCCGCATCCTCGACAGCCATCGTCTATAGTGAGTAAACATGTATATCTAGTGTTGTGTACTAGCTAGTGTTGCTCAAATATGATGTAGATATAAACATGTATATCTAGTGTTGATCAAATAGGATATGTGCTTGCCCAAGTGGCCTATGTTTGCAGGGAACACCTCCGAGTGGCCTATGTTTTGTCGAAGTGTTGATTAATTTCTGTTCCGGCACATTTCAGGCGCTCGATATGTCCTTTTTTAGCAAAGGTCATGCCAGAATTTTCCGTGGATTTGAGCATGACTTGTGCTATAAAGTAGGAAATATCGAGTGCCTTGGATTTGCCAGAAAGAGCATTAAACGACATTTTGGGTTGCCTTTATGTCTGTTGGGGCCCCATATATGACAGTCTAAAAATAGTGAGGGAGCGTCCACCATATATGAGAGAAGTAGAATGCCGACTGTTGTCGTGGGGGTCGTTCGTCCTCTTCTTTCTCGTGATAGACCTTTTGGTAATGCACGAAAAGGAAGAGAAGAACAACCATCACCGACGGTCACAAATGTTAGAGAGGAAGAATCCCAACTATTGTCGTGGGGGTCGCTTCTCCTTCATTCCCGTGTGCTAGACATTTTGGTGTAATGCACTCGGGGACGAAGGGAGGAGCGACCATCACCGACGGTCAAATATATACACCACGTGAGCTGAGAGTTTTCAAGAAAAGACTCGACAGACCGATAGTCAACCCGTGGTGAATAATAATGATCTAATTTAGTTTTTGTAGTATATATATTGAATTTTAGAAGTTTAATCTTTGAATTATGAACATAGGAAATGTCTGACGACGACGATAGGATCCCGGAGTGTGACTACTGCGGCGACGACCGGGGTCTATGCGACAGTCCTCACCTGGTAGACGGTCGGCGCTTCAGTATTAAGCTCGACGAGACCTTCGATGTTGAAATGGTACGCAACGACGGAAGTCTTTTTTCATAATTAAGCATGACTTCTGCTTCTTTAACGTGTAATTTTCATCTTTTACAATTCGACTAGTGCATCCCCTGTCATGCAAGACGTTATGTCTTGGAGAAGCTAGATTTCGAAGATCATGAGAATATGGAGACAAAGAGAGTTAACCTCAGGACCCATCATGGTTATGCTTTTCCCGTAAAGCTATACAATGCGGTGACCTACTCCCATTTCGTTGCTCGAATTGGGAAGCACTATGCAAGGCGTATGGTTTTCAGGAGGGTATGCATGTCACCTTCGATCTTGGTGATCCTGAAGATGACACTGACGAAGATAATATCGATGAAGATAGTATCAACGAAGATAATATCAACATTTGGGTCGATGTTGATAGCCTCCACTTCTACCTCTATGTGAGGTTCTCAAACATATTTATTAAGTAATGTATATTGTTTATTTCAAAATAGTTGACAGCTTATTTCCATTGACAGCTTATTTTCAATCTTCAAAAAATGTACGGAAGATAGTAGACAGAACCTACTACACTGATGGCTCTGAATTAACTTATGAGGAGAAAGATCATCTTATCTCATTTATTATTGATGTTGAGAATTACAATATCAATTATGAAACTCCTGCACATTATGGTCAATACGTGCCACTAGTGCACGTGTTGAACTACGATAACATCCATGGAGATGGCATGGTAAGATTTTTTACTATTACGACATCCGTGCATCTTTTGCATACATTCTTCTAAAGCTAAACTACATTGCTAACTACGACGTTATTATTATGTTTTTCAACAGAAAATCCCGAAGGATTGTGTGCCTCATCTGATGTTTTTGAAAGGTCGCCTTGATGTTATTAGCTTATGGCCAAGTCCGCCTAGGCTTCACCGCTGTTCATACAAGATTTCTCAAACCGATGAAGACATGACAATCAAAGAATGGAATAAATGTATGAAGAATCATAGGGAGCTACTTGGAAGCAACATTGTGCGAAGCGCAAGAATTGGAGACACGATAATCTCCATTCTACATAATGGAGAGTCAGGGGCTATCTTGTTTTATGCTATTTTACCTTAGATAGGGTAGTAGGTCCTAGCTAATAACCATGATCATGTGCTAAGAACAATTAAGTAGGGCTGGTTAGATGACTATGATGATGATGAGTATGACTTATTATTATGATAACGAGTAGAAGTTGTTAGATGACTATGATGATGATGAGTATGACTTTTTATTATGATAACGATGATGAGTTATTATTAATGATGATGATGCTTAGTTGTTATATGAGCATGAAGAGTTATTACATATATCAGTGGGTGAAAGAGACTACTGTATATATAATAACTCATCATGATCATAAAATCATATGATGAGACTATTGTATAAAAGCTGTACAAATACAGCGCCAATATGCTGCATAAAGAAATACAGGAAAAGTTAGCAGTAGCGCGGCTATGCAGGTAGCAGTAGCGTGCTTTTATCAGCAGCGCGCTCTATATAGAGGCGATGCTGCTATTAGCAGCATCGCGTTTCATGAGGAACGCTACTACTACGTAAAGTTAGCAGTAGCGCGGGTCAAAACGCGCTACTGCTAAAAGTTAGCTGTAGCACCTTATCAGTAGCGCGGCCACCCGTGCTACTGATAGACCTCTGACCCGCGCTACTGCTAGGCTTTTCCCTAGTAGTGACACTCCCATGGTGGAATCATAGGCTCGACGAGGCACGACAACCAGCGGCGCTACTCCCCCCATCGACATCAGCACTTGGCCGTGCGCTTGGTGTCCGTCGAATTGGCCGGTGTCCCGGCTCCCTCGAGCAACAAAGCATGACGACCGGTAGCGCTGCTGCTCCCTCCGGCGTAGACTGCCGGATGTAGTGCAGTTGCTGCATCCTTCCGGTTGCCTCCGGGCACGAGTTATTCTTTCTGAGTTTCTTACTCTGCTTTTCTTGGCTCCATGATGTCTACTACGCAACCTTCTTCTTGTAGACTCGTGTTGGGCCTCCAAGCGCAGAGTTTTGTAGGACAGTAGCAAATTTCCCTCAAGTGGATGACCTAAGGTTTATCAATCCGTGGGAGGCGTAGGATGAAGATGGTCTCTCTCAAACAACCCTGCAACCAAATAACAAAGAGTCTCTTGTGTCCCCAACACACCCAATACAATGGTAAATTGTATAGGTGCACTAGTTCGGCGAAGAGATGGTGATACAAGTGTAATATGGATAGGAGATATAGGTTTTTGTAATCTGAAAATATAAAAACAGCATGGTAGCAAGTAACAAAAGTGAGCGAAAACGGTATTGCAATGCTTGAAAACAAAGCCTAGGGTTCATACTTTCACTAGCGCAAGTTCTCTCAACAATGATAACATAATCGGATCATATAAAAATCCCTCAACTTGCAACAAAGAATCACTCCAAAGTTTCTATTGGAGAACGTAGGACGAAAACATGCATCAACCCGTATGCATAGATTACCCCAATGTCACCTCGGGAGTCCTCGAGTTGAGTGCCAAAACATACATCAAGTGAATCAATAGAACATCCCATTGTCACCGCAGATATCCCATCGCAAGACATACATCAAGTGTTCTCAAATCCAATACTCAATCCAACATAATGAAACCTCAAAGAGCAAGACTCAATTCATCACAACAAGAGATAGAGAGGGAAGAAACACCATATGATCCAACTATAATAACAAAGCTCGCGGTACATCAAGATCGTGCCAAATCAAGAACACGAGAGAGAGATATCAAACACATAGCTACTGGTACATACCCTCAGCCCCGAGGGTGAACTACTCCCTCCTCGTCATGGAGACCGTTGGGATGATGAAGATGGCTACCGGTGATGGTTTCCCCCTTCGGCAGGGTGCCAGAACGGGCTCCCGATTGGTTTTTCATGGCTACAAAGGCTTGCGGCGGCAGAACTCCCGATCTAGGTTTCTTTCTGGGGGTTTCTGGATTTATAGGAATTTTTTGCGTCGGTTTCACGTCAGGGGGGTCCACGAGTCAGCGACAAGGCAGGGGGCGCGCCCTAGGGGGATGGGGGCGCCCTCCACCCTTGTCGTTGACTCGGGACTCTTCGGGCCCAACTCTTTTGCTTCGGGGGCTTCTTCTGGTCCATAAAAAATCACCGTAAATTTTCAGGTCATTTGGACTCCGTTTGATATTCCTTTTCTGTAAAACTCAAAAACAAGGAAAAAACAGAAACTGGCACTGGGCTCTAGGTTAATAGGTTAGTCCCAAAAATAATATAAAATAGCATATAAATGCATATAAAACATCCAAGATGGATAATATAATAGCATGGAACAATCAAAAATTATGGATACGTTGGAGACGTATCAAGCATCCCCAAGCTTAATTCCTGCTCGTCCTCGAGTAGGTAAATGATAAAAACAGAATTTTTGATGTGGAATGCTACCTAACATATTTATCAACGTAGTCTTCTCTATTGTGGCAAGAATATTCAGATCCATAAGATTCAAAACAAAAGTTTAATATTGACATAAAAACAATAATACTTCAAGCATACTATCAAAGCAATTATGTCTTCTCAAAATAACATGGCCAAAGAAAGCTATCCCTACAAAATCATATAGTCTGGCTATGCTCCATCTTCATCACACAAAATATTCAAATCATGCACAACCCCGATGACAAGCCAAGCAATTATTTCATCCTTTTGATGTTCTCAAACCTTTTCAACTTTCACGCAATACATGAGCGTGAGCCATGGACATAGCACTATAGGTGGAATAGAATATGGTGGTTGTGGAGAAGACAAAAAGAAGGAGATAGTCTCACATCAAATAGGCGTATCAACGGGCTATGGAGATGCCCATCAATAGATATCAATGTGAGTGAATAGGGATTGCCATGCAACGGATGCACTAGAGCTATAAGTGTATGAAAGCTCAAAAAGAAACTAAGTGGGTGTGCATCCAACTTGCTTGCTCACGAAGACCTAGGGCAATTTGAGGAAGCCCATCATTGGAATATACAAGCCAAGTTCTATAATGAAAAATTCCCACTAGTATATGAAAGTGACAACATAGGAGACTCTCTATCATGAAGATCATTGTGCTACTTTGAAGCACAAGTGTGGAAAAAAAGATAGTAACATAGCCCCTTCTCTCTTTTCTCTCATTCATTTTTTTCTATTAGCTTCTTTGGCCTCTTTTTTTATTTTTATTTTTTGATTGGCTTCTTTGGCCTCTTTTTTTCGTCTGGAGTCTCATCCCGACTTGTGGGGGAATCATAGTCTCCATCATCCTTTCCTCACATGGGACTATGCTCTAATAATGAAGATCATCACACTTTTATTTACTTACAACTCAAAAATTACAACTCGATACTTAGAACAAAATATGACTCTATATGAATGCCTCCGGCGGTGTACCGGGATGTGCAATGAATCAAGAGTGACATGTATGAAAGAATTATGAACGGTGGCTTTGCCACAAATACGATGTCAACTACATGATCATGCAAAGCAATATGACAATGATGAAGCGTGTCATAATAAACGGAACGGTGGAAAGTTGCATGGCAATATATCTCGGAATGGCTATGGAAATGCCATAATAGGTAGGTATGGTGGCTGTTTTGAGGAAGGTATATGGTGGGTGTATGGTACCGGTGAAAGTTGCGCGACACTAGAGAGGCTAGCAATGGTGGAAGGGTGAGAGTGCGTATAATCCATGGACTCAACATTAGTCATAAAGAACTCACATACTTATTGCAAAAATCTATTAGTTATCGAAACGAAGTACTACGCGCATGCTCCTAGGGGGATAGATTGGTAGGAAAAGACCATCGCTCGTCCCCGACCGCCACTCATAAGGAAGACAATCAATAAATAAATCATGCTCCAACTTCGTTACATAACGGTTCACCATACGTGCATGCTACGGGACTCACAAACCTTAACACAAGTATTTCTCAAATTCACAACTATTTACTAGCATGACTCTAATATAACCATCTTCATATCTCAAAACAATCATAAGGAATCAAACTTCTCATAGTAATCAATGCACTTTATATGAAAGTTTTTATTATATCCCTCTTGGATGCCTATCATATTAGGACTAAATTTATAACCAAAACAAATTACCATGCTGTTTAAAGACTCTCAAAATAATATAAGTGAAGCATGAGAGTTCAACAATTTCTATAAAATAAACCACCACTGTGCTCTAAAAAGATATAAGTGAAGCACTAGAGCAAAATTGCCTAGCTCAAAAGATATAAGTGAAGCACATAGAGTATTCTAATAAATCACGATTCATGCGTGTCCCTCTCAAAAGGTGTGTACAGCAAGGATTATTGTGGAAAACTAAAAAGCAAAGACTCTAATCATACAAGATGCTCCAAGCAAAACACATATCATGTGGTGAATAAAAATATAGCCTCAAGTAAGTTACCGATAGACGAAGACGAAAGAGGGGATGCCTTCCGGGGCATCCCCAAGCTTAGGCTCTTGGTTGTCCTTGAGTATTACCTTGGGGTGCCTTGGGCATCCCCAAGATTAGGCTATTGCCACTCCTTATTCCATAGTCCATCAAATCCTTACCCAAAACTTGAAAACTTCACAACACAAAACTCAACAGAAAATCTCATAAGCTCCGTTAGTATAAGAAAATAAATCACCACTTTTGGTACTATTGTGAACTCAATATTTATTTATATTTATGTAATATCTACTGTATTCCAACTTTTCCATGGTTCATACCCCCCGATACTACCCATAGATTCATCAAAATAAGCAAACAACACAAAGAAAACAGAATCTGTCAAAAACAGAACAGTCTGCGAAGATCCAAATTGTTATAATACTTATGTAACTCTGGAAATTCTAAAAAATTAGTACAACAGAGGAAATTTGTATATAAATCTCTTATAAAAAAATTCATGGTTTTTAAATGCTCCAATGAATTATTAAAATTCTGTGACTGGATGTAAAAGTTTCTGTTTTTCAGCAAGATCAAATCAACTATCACCGTAAGCCATCCCAAAGGTCTTACTTGGCTCAAACACTAATTAAAACACCAAAACACAATTACTACAGAGGTAATAATGTGTATACTCACAAAAATAGAAAATAAAAATATTGGGCTGTCTCCCAACAAGCGCTTTTCTTTAAAGCCTTTTAGCTAGGCATTGATAATTCAATGATGCTCACATAAAAGATAGTAATTGAAACATGAAGAGAGCATCATGTAGCATGTGAAAAATGAGTTTAAGTCTAACATACTTCCGATGCATAGGCATTTTATAAGCAAACAAATTATCAATACAAGCAAAATCTAGCATATGCAAGGAAGAAGAAAATAGCAATCTCAACATAACGAGAGGTAATTTAGTAACATGAGCTTGATGTCTACTACGCAACCTTCTTCTTGTAGACTCGTGTTGGGCCTCCAAGCGCAGAGTTTTGTAGGAATATAGCAAATTTCCCTCAAGTGGATGACCTAAGGTTTATCAATCCGTGGGAGGCGTAGGATGAAGATGGTCTCTCTCAAACAACCCTACAACCAAATAACAAAGAGTCTCTTATGTCCCCAACACACCCAATACAATGGTAAATTGTATAGGTGCACTAATTCGGCGAAGAGATGGTGATACAAGTATAATATGGATAAGAGATATAGGTTTTTGTAATCTGAAAATATAAAAACAGCATGGTAGCAAGTAACAAAAGTGAGCGAAAACGGTATTGCAATGCTTGAAAACAAAGCCTAGGGTTCATACTTTCACTAACGCAAGTTCTCTCAACAATGATAACATAATCGGATCATATAACAATCCCTCAACATGCAACAAAGAATCACTCCAAAGTTTCTATCGGAGAACGTAGGACGAAAACGTGCATCAACCCCTATGCATAGATTACCCCAATGTCACCTTGGGAATCCGCGAGTTGAGTGCCAAAACATACATCAAGTGAATCAATAGAACATCCCATTGTCACCACAGATATCCCATCGCAAGACATACATCAAGTGTTCTCAAATCCAATACTCAATCCAACATAACAAAACTTCAAAGAGCAAGACTCAATTCATCACAACAAGATATAGAGAGGGAAGAAACACCATATGATCCAACTATAATAACAAAGCTCGCGGTACATCAAGATCGTGCCAAATCAAGAACACGAGAGAGAGAGAGAGATCAAACACATAGCTACTGGTACATACCCTCAGCCCCGAGGGTGAACTACTCCCTCCTCATCATGGAGACCACCGGGATGATGAAGATGGCCACCGGTGATGGTTTCCCCCTTCGGCAGGGTGCCAGAACAGGCTCCCGATTGGTTTTTCGTGGCTACAGAGGCTTGCGGCGGCGGAACTCCCGATCTAGGTTTCTTTCTGGGGGTTTCTGGATTTATAGGAATTTCTGGCGTCGGTTTCATGTCAGGGGGGTCCACGAGTCAGCGACAAGGTAGGGGGGCGCCACTCGGCAGAGGATTGAGGATCTTATCGTCTCTGATCATTTTACAATTCAGTCCTCAAATTATTCGACAGTAGCTTAACAGTCCATTTTCTGTTTTTGAACCCAGGTTCACTCGGACGAAACTAAAGCTCACTGGAACAACCGCCCACTCGGGCAATTCGAACGCATGTCGGACGAATTTACTCGGATGGTTAACAGACCACTTCGGCAATCGTACACAGATGTTTTGGTCCAGCAATCATTCGATTGGACACGTCCTCACCACTTGGCCGCCCGGTGCACCGTCACTCGGTGAGATGATCTTCACTGCTCAGCCGCTCCGCGCGTCGCCACTCGGTGAGACAATCTTCACCGCTCGGCCGCCCCGTATGTCGCCACTCGGTGAGACACATCTTCATCACTCGGCCGCCCCGCACGTCGCCATTCGGTGAGACACATCTTCACCACTCGGCCACCCCGTGCGTCGCCACTCGGTGAGACACATCCTCACCACTAGGTTGCCCCGTGCGTCGCCACTCAGCTGGACACGTCTCCACCACTCGGCCGCCCCGCGCGTCGCCATTCGGTTGGACACACCCTCACTCGGTTGCCCCGCGTGTCGCCACTCGGTGAGACACATCTCCACCACTCGGCCGCCCCGCGCGTTGCCACTCGGTGAGACACATCTCCACCACTTGGCCACCCCGCACGTCGCCACTCGGTGAGACACATCTTCACCACTCGGGCGCCCGCGCGTTGTCACTCGGTGAGATACATCTTCACCACTCGGCTGACCCATGCGTCGCCACTCAGTGAGACACATCTACATCACTTGGCCATCCCGCGCGCCGCCACTCGGTTGGGCATGTCTTCATCAACACGCCCACTCGGCCGCTCATGCGCCGTCAGACAGCTAAGTAATTCTTCACGCACTGCACTCTATTAAACAGCTATTTTCGTGTTCCCGAGCGTCCCGTAACTCACATACATGATGTTCACTTGGAGTCCACGCCACTGAGCGTACCTCTATGCTCGGTTGTTTATTTTCATGTACTTGCTTAGTACTGATTATTTGACTTTCGAGTCCAGCTTACATTTTAGCTTAGTCAGTTATGCCATGCTTACGAACACCATGTGTTCTCTTTCAACCTCAAATAATTTACATCAGTCCCAGGGACTACAACTCAGTCGGAACACTGCACTTCCACTTCATTTGGGTCTAGTACTCCAACGAGTTTAGTTGGAACCTTCACTTCGACAAGTTCGATCGGATCCTTCGCTCTTTTAGACTATTCCTGGTTCGGAACTAGCAAGCCCCTTGCAGAACCAGCGGGTGTCTATGGGTGTTATTTACACAAATCATTTCAGCACACATCAAATTACCTCAATAAATTATTACATTAGCTTGTGTTATTCTTCATACACAAGTTACGTGATTAATCGACGGCCCTACGCACCAATTTCATCGCTACTCGGACTCAGTCACCGTTCCGATCTTAGCGCACCGCAACACCAACCTTGTCCCTCTGTTGACTTCGGACACATCCGGCCAACCCCTCTGTGGAGTCCTCTTCATGGTGTCAACGACATAGACCTCATCGTCTCGTTGGACATGAGGCAGATAAGTCCCTTTTATAATTAAATCGCATGCTTCACTCCTTTGCGAGTTTGCCTCTTTCAGGCATCACTCGTAAGCTGCTCCTCACCTTTACCCGAGTCCAACTCAATGAATTATAGTTTATCTATTCAAAACTATATCTCCCGTGTTCCGGCAGGACCATGGTCAAAGCCTGTAGTACGCTCGGAGTCTACACCGCACTCGGGGGTTGTAGCTCATTCGGAATCACACTCTCCTGAGTGGTCGAGTACTTCATCACCAGTCGGATCCTTCACATCAACGACTGCAGTCGGATGCGCCACTTCTACAAGTTACATGATCACTCAGACGCTCTGCACGCCATCTTCGTTTCTACTAAGACTCAGTTGCTGTGCCGGTCTTGTTGCACCGCAACCACACTACACCGACCTTGTCGTTACATCAACTTTGAAAGCATCTGACTGACTCCTCTGAGCACCATTTTCGCCACTCGGTTGGACACACCAGCATCACTCAGCCGCCCGCGCATCGTCACCCAGCTATACGTGCTATCACCACTCGGTCGCCTGTGCACCGTCACTCAGCTGGACACACCAGCATCACTTGGCCGCCCGCGCGTCGTCACTCAGCTGTAGTTGTCTTCATCACTCGAATGTCCACGCGTCTTCCCTCAGCTGTACGCACCAGCATCACTCGGTCTCCCGCGCATCGTCACTCAGCTATACGCGCCATCACCACTCGGTCACCCGTGCACCGTTACTCAGCTGGACACACCAGCATCACTCGGACGCCCGCGCGTCGTCACTCAGTTGTAGTCATCTTCATCACTCGGCTGTCCGCGCATTGTCCCTCAGCTGTACGCACCAGCATCACTCGGCCGCCCGCACCTCGCCACTCAGCTGGACATGCCATCACCACTCGGCCGCCCGTGCACCGTCACTCAGTTGGAGACACCACCATCACTCGGCCGCCCGAGCATCATCACTCAGCTATACGCGACTTCATCACTCGGTCGTCCACGCGCCGTCACTCAGCTGTACACACCAGCATCACTCGGCCGCTGTCATGGGTGGACACGATCACCTATGGGGCCATGAGCCCCTTGTGGTTCGGCATGGGGGAAATCACGTTGCGCAAAGAGCAGAAGCCATGAGGCAGCACGATGGCGAGGACTCTGGTCGTTTTTACCCAGGTTTGGGCCGCTGAGAAGTGTAAAACCCTACTCCTGCTTTGGTGGATTGGATG